>JAXIVJ010000337.1:2500-25000 GCA_036785665.1 Chirona hameri | reverse complement strand
AATCCAAGACATACGAATTTGTAGATATATATGACCTTATAAAATCCTGTAAGTGTTAAAACCGATCATTCAAAAACTGTGACTGTTGTACGACCACAGTTTTTTTGGAGGTCTGGTCACGTGACCTGGTCTGGTGACCTGACCTGAGATGACCCGATGTACATTTTTTACATAATGTGCGCAATTGAAGCCAAAAAGCTGTGCCAAAACAGCGGCGCTGCGCGCCGCCGTTTTTTCGCTATCCTCGAAAACCTGAGGGGACTCCCCCGCCCCCGGCACGGCGCGGGTTAAGCGGGAAACTCGTCCTGAGTGAAAAAGTAAAAGTCACATACATATAAATTAAGCATTAACACAAACTTTGGACATTTTTGATATCAAACTAGGCCCTTCATCAAACAATAAAAACCGTAATTTTGCATTAATTGCAGTTTTTGCGAACCCTTGCAAAGGGCGCATTTAGGCACAGCGTGCCCTAATTGTGAGATGGACGAATTAGTCAAATTCGGTAAGTTTCAGCTTTTTGGGGATTATTGTCCCAAAAGACCACCTTGGGTCCTCCCCGCTCACCGGCCTTGGTCTCAAAGTTCCCCGAAAAGCAATGGGTCCGCGGATTATCACAATGAACTCATGAGTTAACACTAGAGGGCGCAATGAGCCCAACATTACTCCACTTTGGACTCCAGTTACCATCAACTATCGTATAAAAAACAATCGCATGACATCAGGCCAGTGGAACCTCAGGGACCAATCAGTCTTCCCCAATATCAAGCGAGTGACAGCAAATTGCAAACAGGTTAACCTAGAGGTAGTGACTCTCGAACATATTTCGTGGAACCACAGGTTGTAATTTAGCATGTACCCTAAATATACCATGGGCGAATTATGGATGGGCGCAATTTGGAATCCACGGCATCTTTGGAGAAAGGCGATTATTCCTAACAGGATGTCTTTTGTATATAGTGTTTTGTTTAATATTAATGTTGACATGCCTTATGAAAATACAAAACACTTAGGCTTGTTCCACTTTTACCAAAATTTACAACAGGGCGGTCAATATGCTTATTTAATGCTGGGGATGAATAATATAGGTTCCAAAATGTAATGGAAATGGTTGGTACTTATTGAGATATCTGCGTGGGAGCATTTAGGAAAAACCTGGCGCAACATGGGCACTCTCCCCTACACCGGCTTAAAAATGTCGTATTCGTCTCCGTGACCTTGACCTTTGACCTCCGGGTGACATTTTCTTGACTGTGGCGCAAGGTGACGGCGATTCATTTGAGGCCTGTTGCGAGCAATTCGAACGGTAAACGAACAAAAAAATTGTTTGTTACCGGCTTAAAAATTTCGTATTCGTCTTCGTGACCTTGACCTTTTACCTCTGGGTGACATTTTCTTCACCGTGACGCAGGTTGTTGTGACGACAATTCAATTGAGGCCTGTTGCGAGCAAATCGGACGGTAAACGAAAAAAACTAGTTTCTTCACCGGCTTAAAAATGTCGTATTCGTCTCCGTGACCTGGACCTTTGATATCTGGGTAAAAATTGCTTACCGAGACGCAAGCTGGCGTGACGACGATTCATTTGAGGCCTGTTGCGAACAAATATAACGGAAAACGAAACAAAACTAGGCTGTACACCGTGCGGTGACATTTCGATGGCCTCTGGAGGTCAAACCGTGTGCCCTAGGGCACAACTGATAGCATAGTCGTGCATAACTCGACGATATCTACCAGTACACCTAATTTGGGGCAAATCGGAACTCGACGCTGAAAACGAATACGAATACGACGCTAGCTTGACGGACATCATAATTGAAGGCTTGCGAACTAGCTCTGCCAAACCCTTGGCTTTATTTTGTGGTACACAATCAGGGGCGCAGCCAGGGGGGCACAGGGGGCACGTGCCCCCCCCCCCCCATTTGGTCGAGGGGCCCGAAGGGCCCCTCGGCCCAATGGGAGAAGGCCTCGGCCCCTCAGCCCAACTCCTATGATAGGTATCGACGTACAACTTACAGTACCTTATGCTGCATTAATTCTACGTCTTTTTACAAAAGTTCAATGAAATTGATGTAGCACTTTGGGAGATCATGACGCTTTAATGACGTCATGTCACGCCATTTTTGGTCGAAAAACGATAAATTTTTACAAATTGTAGAAAATCGAGTTTTGAAGCAGATTGTAAATTAAAAACGTCAAAAGAAAGGAAATGGCATTCTCTTCAAAACTACTATCTCAGATTTGCGAAAGTTTGGGTTTTTGACTCTTAAAAATAAAAATATAAAATTTCCAGAAAACTTTTCACATTTTTTTCTTTCTTGAAGATATGAAAAACGGAATATATCTGAGTGAACCAGGTATAGACGATACCCAAACCAAATTTCAAAGCAATATCTTAATTGACTTATGGCTCCGTAAGCATAAGTAACTCATGACGTCATTTTTTTAAGTTACGTTTTTTTTTGGCTTTTATTGACCAGATACAGACAAATAAATGCCGCCACTGTTTTTCTGAGACAAAACTGGTCCAGTGTCCTAGCATTTGGAAATTAGGGTGGAAAACGACAACCTGTGGATACTATTTTCCCACTCTTTTCCCAGGTTTTACTGTTCATTTTCCACTCCTTATTTTTAAATGTATTAGATAATTGAATCTTGATACTGATATATGGATGCACTGATGGAACAGCCTGATGAGGGGAGGACAGATACCTAAGAATTGGCATAATTGATGACTAATGCTGGTGAGGGGGCCTAATTGGGTATTGATAAGGCCTAGTACATATGCTTTTTAGTTGAATTTTCCACTCTTTATGCTTATTTGTAGCCAGAATTTTCCACTCCGCATCCCAGCTCCAAAGCAATCCTAGGACCCTGAACTGGTCTAGAGACATGCCTTTTTTATTTAGATGAATCAATTTCAAATTTTGACCTTATGTGACCTGACCTTGACCATATATGGTGTCAGGTTGTGAAAATGGCTGCTACTATCAAATTCTACGTGTAAAATAACCTTCGTAGACCTCTTGCCAAAAGTGACCTTTTGTGACCTGACTTTTCACATTTTTTTTATTTCTTGAAGATATGAAAAACGGAATATATCTGAGTGAACCAGGTATGGACGATACCCAAACCAAATTTCAAAGCAATATCTTAATTGACTTATGGCTCCGTAAGCATAAGTAACCCATGACTTCATTTTTTAAGTTACGTTTTTTTGCCTTTTATTGACCAGATACAGACAAATAAATGCCGCCACTGTTTTTCTGAGACAAAACTGGTCTAGAGACATGCCCTTTTTATTTAGATGAATCAATTTCAAATTTTGACCTTATGTGACCTGACCTTGACCATATATGGTGTCAGACCTTAACCTTTGCTTACAATTTCACTTTTCCTAATGCGGGAGATGTATTATATCTTTGAGAGTACTTTGTGCGATAATAGTCTCAATCTAAGGCTTTGGATGGAAAGTATGGCCCAGAAACTAAAATACCCTAATTTTGACTTTTTACCTGGCCGTGTCCTGAGATGTGACCTTATTTTGAAAATGTCTCATAAACGTTAGATGCGGCTCATTGAGAGCTTTCAATAACGGCCTTGCGCGTCTCGCTGCGGTTATTGGTTCGGAATATAACGAAGGGGCAGAATCTACCCCCCCCCCCCCTTTCCCAGCGTGTTCGACCGAATACCCCAGCGGGGCGCGGGTTAATTTGTCTTATTAAATCAGAAAATATGTCAAATTTTGGTCGAATTTGGGCGGTTTGGGGCATGTCAGCTTGCTCCCCCCCCCCCTTGCTGCATTTGCCAGTGGTTATACACTAAGACAAGCTACTTGAAAATCCCGTGAGCGCTTAACATTTTCAATGGAAGTTGTATACGTTGCTATTTTCTGAAGGTCTTTCCAAACTTACGACGGATCGTTTCGCGTAAAGCCCCTCCGCACTCCATAGTCTACACATTAGTGACTGTGAATTACCTCGAATGTATGTGTTTCCAATGTAATATGTCACAAACGTGAGCAATCGGGACAACGTAAAATGTTGAGGGCCAGACGTTCCGCGTTGCCTCTTATTGATTGTGTTGCTGCTGGGACCTTCAAGGTGCCTTGTGCGTGCATCTAAAATGGTTAACCCACGCACAGACACCAAGTTCGAACCGACGGGGGTGGATACCCGCCCCTACAATATTTCAAAAGTCATGCAACGTATAGCGACAAACAGAAACAGGTTAGATAGCTCGAAACAAACAAGGTCCAATGAATGTACTAAGTCATTATTTTAGGTCAGATCATTTAGGTCATTGAGGTCACCAGAGGTCAACAAAGGTAAAATTTAGGCCATAAATGGGTGTCCTTACCAAAACCCGTCTATATCTCGAGAACAAAAAGAGGTAGCGACGCGCGAGAAGAAAAAAAACGTCCGAAAGATTACTGGCAGATCCAGGGGGGGCATCAGGGGCAAATGCCCCCCCCCCAGGAATCTGGGAGGGGGGGGGGGAATTCAGTACAAGTATCCCCCCCCTGCGCGTTCCCAATTTATCGTCAAATCGTGTCTTTCCAACAGTCAAAATCCAGCTATCCACAGTCAAAAACCGGAAAATTTCGCGCCGCTTCGCGGCATGACACAACTTTCGCAATAGCCAATACAAATTTGGAAAATGGGAAAATGAATTGAATTAGGTTAATGTCTGGCAGAGGCTCTCCTTGGCGATAATTGCTGGCACTGGCGGGTCCAAGGGGCATCAGCGACCAATGCCCCCCCCCCCTCCACAGGAATCTGAGAGGGGCATTCAATACAAGTATGCCCCCCCCCCTCCCTCCCCGCGCGTTCCCTGCACTGAACGTGAAAAACAATGATCCTATGAGAAAACTTCATGAAAACGGAAGTATTTTTCTCTCGAGTGATTGCATTTGAAGTTTGTATGTCTCCCTTTTTTAATGATAGAGAAAACAGCGCACCTGATGCCATTCAAGCAGCCCCAACCGGAAAATTTCGCGCCGCTTCGCGGCATGACAACTTCGTAATTACTTATTACAAATTTGGAAAATGGGACAATGAATTCCATCAGGTAAGTGTCTGGCAGAGGCTCTCCTTGGTGGTTATTGCTGGTACTGGCGGATCCAGGGGGGCATCAGGGATAAATACCCCCCCCCCCTTCCACAGGATTCTTAGAGGGGCATTCAATACAAGTATGCCCCCCCCCCCCGCACGTTCCCTGCACTGAACGTGAAAAACAATGATGTTAGGAGAAAACTTCATGAAAACAGAAGTTTTTTTGTTCTTTCGAGTGATTTAATTTGAAGTTTGTATGTATCCCTTTCTTTCAATGATAGACAAAACAGCGCACCTGATGCAATTCAAGCAGCCCCGGTGACACTTAACCCGCACCCCGCTGGGGGGGGGAGAATCAGCCCCCCTCCCGGATTTTCTCAATAATTTCAAAACTATAATAGATATCAACGTCAAACTTTCAGTACATTTTGCTGAATCAATTCTACACCTTCTCACCCAAAGTCCAATTAAATTGATGCAGTATTGTGGGAAATAATGACGTTTTAATGACGCCATGCCATGCCATTTTTGGCGGAAAAACGATAAATGTTTGAACAATCGTAGAAAATAGAGCTTTGAAGCAAATTGCAAATAAAAACGTCAAAAGAAAATAAATGACATTTTCCTCAAAATGGCTATCTGGAATATTCGAAATTTTGTGTTTTTGACCGTCCAAAATAGGAAAAAACTATTTTTCGGAGAAAAAAAAATTGTTGTGAATATGAAAAGTGAATTTCTTAGCTCGAATACCAAAGTAAGGCGACCGGCCCAAATATGCGGGGGAAATGGGGGTACCTTTTTGCCACAAAAAGATGCCCCCACGGAGAGAGGCTGGATCCGCCAGTGCGAAAGATAATTTAATTTGTTGTCACTCAGGCTTCATCAGATTTGATCTCGGGTCAATAGCCTAGCTCAGGGAAGGCCATCGAACGTGAAATATTCTCATAATAGCGGAATTGTTTTTAGAGAATAACTTTTGAGATACGCATGCTAGAGTGATACCGTGTTTACCATTGTGTTTCTCTGTCGAGACATCGAATGGTATATCGGATGATCATGACCTAGTTAGGTCATATTCGAAAATTGACATGCCCTGTGCTCAGGTCAAGGCAGATCAAGTTCAAATTTTACACCAATCAACGTGTTTCGACGAGTGAAGCACATTGTTGATTACTCCATTACTCTACCTTCATTTGGCAAAGAGTTATTGAATAAAAAAACACGTAACCTCTTGGGTCACCTGAGTTGACCTCGTAGAGGTCACATAACAAAAATGTGACTTGGATCTTTGCATTTGGCACAAGAATGGTGTAGGCACCTGGTGAAAACTGGTCAAATTTAAGAGTTTTTTTTTGTATTTCTACGTGTTTTGATGTTCTCCATTTACTTATAATGGAAGTTTACCAATCGAATTGACCTTCGGTTACCAATATGACAAATTCGAGATATACGAATTATAGGTACTTATGGGCTATGGCCTAAATGAATCCTGTGAGTTTCAAACCGCTCGGCCGATCACTTTGGCACGACCACAAACTTTCAAAAACTTGCTTGGAGGTGGGATCACTGAACGTGACTTGTTGACCTGACCTGAGATGACTCGAGATAAAAAATGGCACACAATTTGGGTGATTGTTCCCCAAAGAGTTACGCCAAGTTTAGCGGCGCTGCGTGTCGACGTTTTATAATATTTACGAAAACTTGGGGGGCGGATATCAGGGGACGGATATCCGCCCCCCAAGTCGGTGCGCGTGTTAATACTTCACATCATGGTGCCAACAGGGATCAGTTGCCGCATTTTTGTTTGGATCAGACTAAGAACTTATCAGTCAATCTACGCATAGGTTTTGTTCGACATGGGCCTGTCTGACGTTTTTTTGTTGCGACTATTTGGGGGCCCGGCAAAATATAGTGACCCAAATCCGAGGATATATCATTTTACGCCATTTTGTTTTGGGGTGGGGGGGGGGGGGGTGGGGGTGGTTTTGATCGAAGGAGCCCCTCGGGATGCTGTGCATCCCCCTCCCTTGACGAAGGTCTGTCTGCGCCCCTGGATCTGACCTTAGGTCACCGATATTAGAAATCCAAGATAAACGAATTGTAGGTACTTATGACCTTATTAAGTCATGTGAGTTCGAAACCGCTCGGTCAATCACTGTGGCTTTGGCACGACTTTCAAAAACTTGCTTGGAGGCGGGGTCACTTAACTTTCAAAAACTTGCTTGGAGGTGGGTTCACTTAACAGGACCTGTTGATCTGACCTGAGATGACTTGAGATACAAAATTACACAAAATGTGGATAATTGATGCCCAAAGAGCTATGCTAAGTTTGGTGGCGCTACACACCGCCGTTTTCCCAATATTTACGAAAACCTCTGATGGGCGGATATCCGCACCCCACGTCGGTGCGCGTGTTAATACTTCACATGGTGCCAAAGGGAGTCAGTTGCCGCACATTATTTTGTATCAGACTAAGGTACTTATCAGTCAATCTACGCATGGGGTCTGTTCAACATGGGTCTGTCCGACGTTTTTTTGCGATAATTTAGGACCCCTGCACAATATAGAGGCATAAATCCGAGGGGATACCATTTCGCGTTTGTTTTTTTTGGGGGGGGGCCTTTGGCCGAGGGGGCCCTCTGGGGATGCCGTGCCCCTCCCTTGCCGAAGGTCTGGCTGCGCCCCTGTACACAATCACTGCACGAATAATGTTTCTGTGCATTTTTAAGACGTAAACGTAAACATGTAAACGATAATTAGTCCTTATTGCATCAGATGCGTCAGAAACTTCTCATATCGGGTCGCCTGAGCCGGCGGCTGGAAGCCGTTTGCGGTTTAACGGTGTTCGCCAGGAGAGCCTGAGTCCTGGTCCACGGTCGGCGCAGTCACCGGCCAGACGGGCCGATTACAGGCCGCCCAGCACGTAAACAGAGCCTTAATGACCGGCGTCTGTTGGCCGGGCCGGCCACCGCTCCGTCGGCAGGCAGCATATCGAAACAGTCCCTGTCGACAGGAGGTACCCCGGCCAGCCCGCGGAGAACAGCCTCCCTGTCGGCGGGGCTGCCCACCGCTCTGGCTCTGTCGACAGGAGGTACCCCGGCCAGCCCGTGGGGAACAGCCTCCCTGTCGGCGGGGCTGCCCACCGCTCTGTCGACATGAGGTACCCCGGCCAGCCCGTGGGGAACAGCCTCCCTGTCGGCGGGGCTGCCCACCGCTCTGGCTCTGTCGACAGGAGGTACCCCGTCCAGCCCGCGGGGAACAGCCTCCCTGTCGGCGGGGCTGCCCACCGCTCTGTCGACAGGAGGTACCCCGACCAACCCGTGGGGAACAGCCTCCCTGTCGGCGGGGCCGCCCACCGCTCTGTCGACAGGAGGTACCCCGACCAACCCGTGGGGAACAGCCTCCCTGTCGGCGGGGCCGCCCACCGCTCTGGCTCTGTCGACAGGAGGTACCCCGGCCAGCCCGTGGGGAACAGCCTCCCTGTCGGCGGGGCCGCCCACCGCTCTGGCTCTGTCGACAGGAGGTACCCCGGCCAGCCCGTGGAGAACAGCCTCCCTGTCGGCGGGGCCGCCCACCGCTCTGGCTCTGTCGACAGGAGGTACCCCGGCCAGCCCGTGGGGAACAGCCTCCCTGTCGGCGGGGCCGCCCACCGCTCTGGCTCTGTCGACAGGAGGTACCCCGGCCAGCCCGTGGGGAACAGCCTCCCTGTCGGCGGGGCTGCCCACCGCTCTGTCGACAGGAGGTACCCCGGCCAACCCGCGGAGAACAGCCTCCCTGTCGGCGGGGCCGCCCACCGCTCTGGCTCTGTCGACAGGAGGTACCCCGGCCAGCCCGTGGGGAACAGCCTCCCTGTCGGCGGGGCTGCCCACCGCTCTGGCTCTGTCGACAGGAGGTACCCCGACCGGCCCGTGGGGAACAGCCTCCCTGTCGGCGGGGCCGCCCACCGCTCTGGCTCTGTCGACAGGAGGTACCCCGACCGGCCCGTGGGGAACAGCCTCCCTGTCGGCGGGGCCGCCCACCGCTCTGGCTCTGTCGACAGGAGGTACCCCGACCGGCCCGTGGGGAACAGCGTGGACGCAGCCTCTCTGTCCGCCGGGGAACTGATCTCTGGCGACGCTGGCTAACGCGGCGGCAAGGCAGTTTTGGCCAACGGGAGGCAGTTTCTAGCGCCGAACCTGCGTGGTGCTGACTGCCAGCCTCCCTGCAATCACACCATCTCGTGCAGTCGATAACGCGGCGGCGAGGCAGTTTTTGCCAACGGGAGGCAGTTTCTAGCGCCGAACCTGCGTGGTGCTGACTGCCAGCCTCCCTGCAATCACACCATCTCGTGCAGTCGATAACGCGCCGGCGAGGCAGTTTTTGCCAACGGGAGGCAGTTTCTAGCGCCGAACCTGCGTGGTGCTGACTGCCAGCCTCCCTGCAATCACACCATCTCGTGCAGTCGATAACGCGGGCGGCCTGGCTTCTCTGTGCTGGCGCAGTGCGCAGTGACGCCGAACACGTTGCGCGCACAATATTCTGTGAATACGCTAATAGCCCACAGCACACCGTGAAGACCCAGGGGACCGGGGCAGGGCATATGGTGACCGGGGCAGGGCATACGGTGACCGGGGCAGGGAATATGGTGACCGGGGCAGGGCATACGGTGACCGGGGCAGGGAATGTGGTGACCGGGGCAGGGAATATGGTGACCGGGGCAGGGCATATGGTGACCGGGGCAGGGAATATGGTGACCGGGGCAGGGCATATGGTGACCGGGGCAGGGAATATGGTGACCGGGGCAGGGCATATGGTGACCGGGGCAGGGAATATGGTGACCGGGGCAGGGCATATGGTGACCGGGGCAGGGAATATGGTGACCGGGGCAGGGCATACGGTGACCGGGGCAGGGAATATGGTGACCGGGGCAGGGCATACGGTGACCGGGGCAGGGAATGTGGTGACCGGGGCAGGGAATATGGTGACCGGGGCAGGGCATATGGTGACCGGGGCAGGGAATATGGTGACCGGGGCAGGGCATATGGTGACCGGGGCAGGGAATATGGTGACCGGGGCAGGGAATATGGTGACCGGGGCAGGGCATATGGTGACCGGGGCAGGGAATATGGTGACCGGGGCAGGGCATATGGTGACCGGGGCAGGGAATATGGTGACCGGGGCAGGGCATATGGCCCAGCGGCGCTGGTTGGGGATGTGCTTTAGAAGAAAATGTACGTCTGTTTTCAATACATAGCGTAGCAGCTGTAGGTTTAGCGAAAAGGCCGATCGATACCTGTAGGTAGATGCAGCCATTGGCGGATCCAGAACGGTGGTTGGGGGGGGGGGGGGAATTAAAAAAAATCACACAATTCTGAAAACTCGTCAGATACGCTTGCTTATGCATTGATAGCTGATTTAAAACAAACTTTCCTTAGTAAAAGTTGCTTAGCTTTTCTTCTATATCAGGAAATGTGTCAATTTTGCGCTGATTTCAGGCGGTTTTTGTTGTTGGGGGGGGGGGGGGGGCATGACCGCTTTGGCACTCCCCCCCCTGGATCCGCTAGTGGATGCAGCTGTTTGCTCGCTGCTGCCTTCGGTAACGGAAACTGGGGTTAGCAGCGATTGCGCAGATCACTAAGATAGGTCTGTATACTGGATTTTCACGGTCCGTTTCATGGTGTGGTGGTGATGCGGCCGGTCCCATGGGAGCCATCATCATGACATTTACACAACCAAACACTCAGCTGGCGGCCGTCCCGCGAGAGCTATCCGACACTTACACAACCAAACATTGATAGAGCCAGCAACGGCACCACTACTGACACGGACAACAAACGAAAATGGCACGTCCCGAGAAACGTCACGTTTGATTTGGAGTCCCCGTCCAATTTGCTATAGCAGGCATGTGTGTACCCGCCTATACGTCGTGAAGTTGTGAGTCGAAGTTGCGCCGCTTCCGCTGTTTTACTAAACGAGCTTACGATCATGATATTCACCGATTCACCGATATTCACCGATCATGATATTCAATTAACCATTCTTGTCGTACCTGCACGACGAGCGTCATACGCTCACATTTCCCCTTCCATTGTCCATTGTCACAAACGACACTATCCATCACTGGCGGATCCAGCCTCTCTCCGTGGGGGGGGGGGCATCTTTTTGTGGAAAAGAGGTACCCCTATTTGTTTTCTCCGCAGATTTGGGCCAGTCGCCTTATTTTGGTATTCGAGCTTAACTCGCGCCGTGCCGGTGCTCGGCGCCACCTTCGCCGTGCCGGGAGGGGGGGGGGGGGGGGGCGTTTCGACATGCTCCATGCTAACTCAGTTCCTATGGAACGTAGACAAAAACTGAAACCGCCGATCGAAAGTTCGTCAAAATGAATTTTGAAACTATTACGCATTTGTTTTCTCAGGTCAATATTGAGGTCACCAGAGGTCATCAAGGGTTAGATTTTCCAGTATTAGGACTTCGCTCCAGAAACCCCCAGATATCACAGGAGCTATGATAGTCAGGAAGAAACGAAAAAAGTAATGGAAAACTCTTGAAAAATACAATCGCTTAAGTGTCTTCGGATTTAAGCTCAGATCCATAGTTTAGGCTCCAGAGGTCATCAAATGTCAAAGCCATTTTTTAACAAAACAGTTTTCTCAAATATATGTTTACCAAATAAAGATAGTGAAATGATTTTGACGCCATCGTGTTTGTCTCGTCAAGACCCTTCGCATCATATGCATGATCAGCATCATATGCATGAAATTTGACCTCAAGTCAAGGTCAAGTGGTGACCCAATTAAGTCATGTTGCACATTGGGAGACGTGCCTCGACGAAACAAACACATTGGTGCCAATTTCACTTCTTTATCTTGATGTTGTCGAAACTTATTGGCAAAAATGTGTTGGTGACCTCAGATGACCTCAGATGACCCTGTAGGGGTCGCTGAAAAAATGTGCACCTGTTACTTCAAGAATGGCCTATGTTAACATGATCCAGAAAGAATTGGGCTGATATCATTCATATCCTCAGAATAGGAAGCATTTGAATATTTCCCCATTGACTTATAACGGGGAGGTTAAGAAATTGACCCGACCCTAGGTCACCGATATACAAAATCCGAGATACACGCATTGTAGGTACTATTGCCCTTATACCATCCTGTAAGTACGAAATCGATCGGCAAAAAAAAAACTGTGACTGTGGTACGACCGTGTTCTTTTTAAATAAAAATGTTCGGATGGCTTTGCTTTTTAAATATGCTTGGAGGCAGACTACCTCAGAGAGCGGAGGCAGACTGTGACAGGCAGCTCCTCCATTCTTTCACTCACCTACGGAGTGGCCAGGGATCCATAGTCGGACCCATCCTCTTCCTGATATTCATCAACGATCTGTCCTCCTTCCTCCTCCACGGCCGTCTCCTATCCTATGGTGATGATACCCAACTCCTGGACCACTCCCTCCCTGACCCCAACGGCCTATCCGACCTCAAGATGCGGGTCCTCCTATCCTATGGTGATGATACCCAACTCCTGGACCACTCCCTCCCTGACCCCAACGGCCTATCCGACCTCAAGATGCGGGTCCTCCTATCCTATGGTGATGATACCCAACTCCTGGACCACTCCCTCCCTGACCCCAACGGCCTATCCGACCTCAAGACCACGATCTGTCCTCCTTCCTCCTCCACGGCCGTCTCCTATCCTATGGTGATGATACCCAACTCCTGGACCACTCCCTCCCTGACCCCAACGGCCTATCCTATGATGATGATACCCAACTCCTGGACCACTCCCTCCCTGACCCCAACGGCCTATCCTATGATGATGATACCCAACTCCTGGACCACTCCCTCCCTGACCCCAACGGCCTATCCGACCTCAAGATGCGGCTCGAGGAATCCATCCAATGCCTTCAAAACTGGTTCCAAGCTAACAGCCTAAAAATGTATCCGGACAAGACTGACTTTGCTCTCATTGGTACAAAATCCTCCCTCAAAATGGCGAACAATATTGGCATCAACGTCTCTGGCTCGACCGTCACCTCATTCCCCACCATCAAAGTGTTGGGAGTCCTCCTCGACCAGCACCTCAACTGGGATCCTCATGTATCCATGGTGGTACGGAGGTGCAATGCAATCACCGCATCTCTGTATAAATCCGCCATCACCTCACTCCTGACGTCCTTAAACTCCTCGTCCAAACACACGTTTTTCCTCACATCCTTTACTGCCTGTCCGCCTGGGGAGGGGCTGCTCAGTGCCGTCTGCATCGCGTTCAGAAGTGCCTGAACTTTGCTGCTCGGCTCGTCACCGGCGTGCGACGTAGAGACCACATTTCGCCAACTCTCGCGTCTCTCGGTTGGGAGAGAGTAGAGGCACTGGTCGCCCGACACGACTGCACCAACGTGCATGAAGCCCTGACTCAGAGTACTTATATCAAGCCCTGACTAGTCGACAGTGTCCTAAGGCGCTGCGTAACATGTTCACCAAGCGGTCTGACGTATCGGCCAGGAGCACTAGGAGTCTAGGGCTCCCGACGCCGGAGACCTTCACCTTCCGAAATGTAGAATGGCTCAGACCCAGAAGGGTTTCTCGCACCGAGCAGTCGGCACGTGGAATGCGCTGCCACCAGCCGTGAAAGCCGCTCCGTCCAGGCGCGCATTTGCAGCGGCATTGGCAATAACCGAGTGAGTGACGTGAGCGAGTGCCACCAAATATTGCCTATGCAAACTGTATTGTGTCGTGTACAACAAATGTCTTTACCACATGTACTGTACAGGAGCCGTAATAGCCACGTTGTGGATGGTTTCCTAAATAAATGACAATAACAATGAAGTATCCTGATGTGCATTGCGGTCAGCACAATACGTTTCTATGGTCTATCAAGTATATTTGCTCCCTTAATTACCGAAT
This sequence comes from Chirona hameri, assembly GCA_036785665.1. Lineage (NCBI taxonomy): Eukaryota > Metazoa > Arthropoda > Thecostraca > Balanomorpha > Balanidae > Chirona > Chirona hameri. The sequence continues at coordinate 11,059 of JAXIVJ010000337.1, read as the reverse complement.
GAGATGTGCACCGTATTTCAATATAGGTAGTTCCTTTGTTACTTTACATACACTTGTCGGAAAATTCATTGAAATAAAAGGAAATAATTATAAAGTTATTTTCCAAAACCACGCCTGTATACTTTTCGCCTACACAATATCCATGCAGCTGCTTGCATATAATATACCCTCGCATAAAAAAAGTAAGCTACCGCAGAAGGCAGAATGATCTCGCTGAAACCCGAACCTTGCTGGTACGTTTTGGGGTATGTCCGGTAGTCGCCTATCTCTTAATCGAAGTCCCTGGCCTTCTATTCAGAGTTAGGCGACTTTTATCACACAATGACAATGACTCGTGCACAATGATAGCGCCGGGTGAGGTGCAAGTTGTGACGGGCACTCCCTCTGCCTGGCACGGCCGGACTGATCCCGACTGGTCCCCTATCCCGGTCGGACTGGTCCCGACTGGCCCCCTATCATCGCGGGATACACACACACTGCACTGCGTGTGCTGTCGGTGGTCTCAGCACACACTGCACTGCGTGTGATGTGGATGGTTTCAGCACACACTGTACTGCGTGTGCTGTGGGTGGTCTCAGCACACATTGCTCTGCGTGTGCTGTCGGTGTGCTCAGCACACATTGCTATGCGTGTGATGTGGATGGTTTCAGCACACACTGCACTGCGTGTGCTGTGGGTGTGCTCAGCACACACTGCACTACGTGTGCTGTCGGTGTTCTCAGCACACACTGCACTGCGTGTGCTGTGGGTGTGCTCAGCACACAGTGCACTGCGTGTGCTGTCGGTGGTCTCAGCACACACTGCACTGCGTGTGCTGTGGGTGTGCTCAGCACACACTGCACTGCGTGTGCTGTCGGTGGTCTCAGCACACACTGCACTGCGTGTGCTGTCGGTGGTCTCAGCACACACTGCACTGCGTGTGCTGTCGGTGGTCTCAGCACACATTGTACTGCGTGTGCTGTGGGTGTGCTCAGCACACACTGCACTGCGTGTGCTGTCGGTGGTCTCAGCACACACTGCACTGCGTGTGCTGTCGGTGGTCTCAGCACACACTGCACTGCGTGTGCTGTCGGTGGTCTCAGCACACACTGCACTGCGTGTGCTGTCGGTGGTCTCAGCACACACTGCACTGCGTGTGCTGTCGGTGGTCTCAGCACACACTGCACTGCGTGTGCTGTCGGTGGTCTCAGCACACACTGCACTGCGTGTGCTGTCGGTGTGCTCAGCACACACTGCACTGCGTGTGCTGTGGGTGTGCTCAGCACACACTGCACTGCGTGTGCTGTCGGTGGTCTCAGCACACACTGCACTGCGTGTGATGTGGGTGTGCTCAGCACACACTGCACTGCGTGTGCTGCCGGTGGTCTCAGCACACACTGCACTGCGTGTGCTGTGGGTGGTCTCAGCACACACTGCACTGCGTGTGCTGTCGGTGGTCTCAGCACACACTGCACTGCGTGTGCTGTGGGTGTGCTCAGCACACACTGCACTGCGTGTGCTGTCGGTGGTCTCAGCACACACTGCACTGCGTATGCTGTCGGTGGTCTCAGCACACACTGCACTGCGTGTGCTGTGGGTGGTCTCAACACACTGCACTGCGTGTGCTGTCGGTGGTCTCAGCACACACTGCACTGCGTGTGCTGTCGGTGGTATCAGCACACACTGCCCTGCGTGTGCTGCCGGTGGTCTAAGCATACACTGCACTGCATGTGCTGTGGGTGTGCTCAGCACACACTGCACTGCGTGTGCTGTCGGTGTGCTCAGCACACACTGCACTGCGTGTGCTGTGGGTGGTCTCAGCACACACTGCACTGCGTGTGCTGTGGGTGTGCTCAGCACACACTGCACTGCGTGTGCTGTGGGTGTGCTCAGCACACACTGCACTGCGTGTGCTGTGGGTGTGCTCAGCACACACTGCACTGCGTGTGCTGTCGGTGGTCTCAGCACACACTGCACTGCGTGTGCTGTGGGTGGTCTCAGCACACACTGCACTGCGTGTGCTGTCGGTGTGCTCAGCACACACTGCACTGCGTGTGCTGTGGGTGTGCTCAGCACACACTGCACTGCGTGTGCTGTGGGTGTGCTCAGCACACACTGCACTGCGTGTGCTGTGGGTGTGCTCAGCACACACTGCACTGCGTGTGCTGTGGGTGTGCTCAGCACACACTGCACTGCGTGTGCTGTGGGTGGTCTCAGCACACACTGCACTGCGTGTGCTGTGGGTGTGCTCAGCACACACTGCACTGCGTGTGCTGTCGGTGGTCTCAGCACACACTGCACTGCGTGTGCTGTCGGTGGTCTCAGCACACACTGCACTGCGTGTGCTGTGGGTGGTCTCAGCACACACTGCACTGCGTGTGCTGTGGGTGGTCTCAGCACACACTGCACTGCGTGTGCTGTGGGTGTGCTCAGCACACACTGCACTGCGTGTGCTGTGGGTGTGATCAGCACACACTGCACTGCGTGTGCTGTGGGTGTGCTCAGCACACACTGCACTGCGTGTGCTGTGGGTGTGCTCAGCACACACTGCACTGCGTGTGCTGTGGGTGGTCTCAGCACACACTGCTCTGCGTGTGATGTGGGTGTGCTCAGCACACACTGCACTGCGTGTGCTGTGGGTGGTCTCAGCACACACTGCACTGCGTGTGCTGTGGGTGGTCTCAGCACACACTGCACTGCGTGTGCTGTGGGTGGTCTCAGCACACACTGCACTGCGTGTGCTGTCGGTGGTCTCAGCACACACTGCACTGCGTGTGCTGTCGGTGGTATCAGCACACACTGCACTGCGTGTGCTGCCGGTGGTCTCAGCACACACTGCACTGCGTGTGCTGTGGGTGTGCTCAGCACACACTGCACTGCGTGTGCTGTCGGTGTGCTCAGCACACACTGCACTGCGTGTGCTGTGGGTGGTCTCAGCACACACTGCACTGCGTGTGCTGTGGGTGGTCTCAGCACACACTGCACTGCGTGTGCTGTGGGTGTGCTCAGCACACACTGCACTGCGTGTGCTGTGGATGTGCTCAGCACACACTGCACTGCGTGTGATGTGGGTGTGCTCAGCACACACTGCACTGCGTGTGCTGTCGGTGGTCTCAGCACACACTGCACTGCGTGTGCTGTGGGTGTGCTCAGCACACACTGCACTGCGTGTGCTGTCGGTGGTATCAGCACACACTGCACTGCGTGTGCTGTCGGTGGTCTCAGCACACACTGCACTGCGTGTGCTGTGGGTGGTCTCAGCACACACTGCGTGTGCTGTGGGTGGTCTCAGCACACACTGCACTGCGTGTGATGTGGGTGTGCTCAGCACACACTGCACTGCGTGTGCTGTGGGTGTGCTCAGCACACACTGCACTGCGTGTGCTGTGGGTGTGCTCAGCACACACTGCACTGCGTGTGCTGTGGGTCTGCTCAGCACACACTGCACTGCATGTGCTGTGGGTGGTCTCAGCACACACTGCTCTGCGTGTGATGTGGGTGTGCTCAGCACACACTGCACTGCGTGTGCTGTGGGTGGTCTCAGCACACACTGCACTGCGTGTGCTGTGGGTGGTCTCAGCACACAGTGCACTGCGTGTGCTGTCGGTGGTCTCAGCACACACTGCACTGCGTGTGCTGTCGGTGTGCTCAGCACACATTGCACTGCGTGTGCTGTGGGTGTGCTCAGCACACACTGTGCTGCGTGTGCTGTCGGTGGTCTCAGCACACACTGTGCTGCGTGTGCTGTCGGTGGTCTCAGCACACACTGCACTGCGTTTGCTGTCGGTGGTCTCAGCACACACTGCACTGCGTGTGCTGTCGGTGGTCTCAGCACACACTGCACTGCGTGTGCTGTGGGTGGTCTCAGCACACACTGTGCTGCGTGTGCTGTCGGTGGTCTCAGCACACACTGCACTGCGTGTGCTGTGGGTGGTCTCAGCACACACTGCACTGCGTGTGCTGTGGGTGTGCTCAGCACACACTGCACTGCGTGTGCTATCGGTGGTCTCAGCACACACTGCACTGCGTGTGCTGTGGGTGGTCTCAGCACACACTGCACTGCGTGTGCTGCCGGTGGTCTCAGCACACACTGCACTGCGTGTGCTGTCGGTGGTCTCAGCACACACTGCACTGCGTGTGCTGTCGGTGGTCTCAGCACACACTGCACTGCGTGTGCTACCGGTGGTCTCAGCACACACTGCACTGCGTGTGCTGTGGGTGTGCTCAGCACACACCGTGCTGCGTGTGCTGTCGGTGGTATCAGCACACACTGTGCTGCGTGTGCTGCCGGTGGTCTCAGCACACACTGCACTGCGTGTGCTGTAGGTGTGCTCAGCACACACTTCACTGTGTGTGCTGTGGGTGTACTCAGCACACACTGCACTGCGTGTGCTGTGGGTGGTCTCAGCACACACTGCACTGCGTGTGCTGTGGGTGTGCTCAGCACACACTGCACTGCGTGTGCTGTGGGTGTGCTCAGCACACACTACACTGCGTGTGCTGTGGGTGTGCTCAGCACACACTGCACTGCGTGTGCTGTCGGTGGTCTCAGCACACACTGTGCTGCGTGTGCTGTCGGTGGTCTCAGCACATACTGCACTGCGTGTGCTGTGGGTGGTCTCAGCACACACTGTGCTGCGTGTGCTGTGGGTGTGCTCAGCACACACTGCACTGCGTGTGCTGTGGGTGGTCTCAGCACACACTGCACTGCGTGTGCTGTGGGTGTGCTCAGCACACACTGCACTGCGTGTGCCGTCGGTGTGCTCAGCACACACTGCACTGCGTGTGCTGTGGGTGGTCTCAGCACACACTGCACTGCGTGTGCTGTGGGTGTGCTCAGCACACACTGCACTGCGTGTGCTGTCGGTGGTCTCAGCACACACTGCACTGCGTGTGCTGTCGGTGGTCTCAGCACACACTGCACTGCGTGTGCTGTGGGTGGTCTCAGCACACACTGCACTGCGTGTGCTGTGGGTGGTCTCAGCACACACTGCACTGCGTGTGCTGTCGGTGGTCTCAGCACACACTGCACTGCGTGTGCTGTCGGTGGTATCAGCACACACTGCACTGCGTGTGCTGTCGGTGGTCTCAGCACACACTGCACTGCGTGTGCTGTCGGTGTGCTCAGCACACACTGCACTGCGTGTGCTGTGGGTGGTCTCAGCACACACTGCACTGCGTGTGCTGTGGGTGTGCTCAGCACACACTGCACTGCGTGTGCTGTGGGTGTGCTCAGCACACACTGCACTGTGTGTGCTGTCGGTGGTCTCAGCACACACTGCACTGCGTGTGCTGTGGGTGGTCTCAGCACACACTGCACTGCGTGTGCTGTGGGTGGTCTCAGCACTCACTGCACTGCGTGTGCTGTCGGTGGTCTCAGCACACACTGCACTGCGTGTGCTGTCGGTGGTATCAGCACACACTGCACTGCGTGTGCTGCCGGTGGTCTCAGCACACACTGCACTGCGTGTGCTGTGGGTGTGCTCAGCACACACTGCACTGCGTGTGCTGTCGGTGTGCTCAGCACGCACTGCACTGCGTGTGCTGTGGGTGGTCTCAGCACACACTGCACTGCGTGTGCTGTGGGTGGTCTCAGCACACACTGCACTGCGTGTGCTGTGGGTGTGCTCAGCACACACTGCACTGCGTGTGCTGTGGATGTGCTCAGCACACACTGCACTGCGTGTGCTGTGGGTGTGCTCAGCACACACTGCACTGCGTGTGCTGTCGGTGGTCTCAGCACACACTGCACTGCGTGTGCTGTAGGTGGTCTCAGCACACACTGCACTGCGTGTGCTGTGGGTGTGCTCAGCACACACTGCACTGCGTGTGCTGTGGGTGTGCTCAGCACACACTGCACTACGTGTGCTGTGGGTGTACTCAGCACACACTGCACTGCGTGTGCTGTGGGTGTGCTCAGCACACACTGCACTGCGTGTGCTGTGGGTGTGCTCAGCACACACTGCATTGCGTGTGCTGTGGGTGGTCTCAGCACACACTGCACTGCGTGTGCTGTGGGTGTGCTCAGCACACACTGCACTGCGTGTGCTGTCGGTGGTCTCAGCACACACTGCACTGCGTGTGCTGTCGGTGGTCTCAGCACACACTGCACTGCGTGTGCTGTGGGTGGTCTCAGCACACACTGCACTGCGTGTGCTGTGGGTGGTCTCAGCACACACTGCACTGCGTGTGCTGTGGGTGTGCTCAGCACACACTGCACTGCGTGTGCTGTGGGTGTGCTCAGCACACACTGCACTGCGTGTGCTGTGGGTGTGCTCAGCACACACTGCACTGTTTGTGCTGTGGGTCTGCTCAGCACACACTGCACTGCGTGTGCTGTGGGTGGTCTCAGCACACACTACTCTGCGTGTGATGTGGGTGTGCTCAGCACACACTGCACTGCGTGTGCTGTGGTGGTCTCAGCAAACACTGCACTGCGTGTGCTGTGGGTGGTCTCAGCACACACTGCACTGCGTGTGCTGTCGGTGGTCTCAGCACACAGTGCACTGCGTGTGCTGTCGGTGGTCTCAGCACACACTGCACTGCGTGTGCTGTCGGTGTGCTCAGCACACATTGCACTGCGTGTGCTGTGGGTGTGCTCAGCACACACTGTGCTGCGTGTGCTGTCGGTGGTCTCAGCACACACTGTGCTGCGTGTGCTGTCGGTGGTCTCAGCACACACTGTGCTGCGTGTGCTGTCGGTGGTCTCAGCACACACTGCACTGCGTGTGCTGTCGGTGGTATCAGCACACACTGCACTGCGTGTGCTGTCGGTGGTCTCAGCACACACTGCACTGCGTGTGCTGTGGGTGGTCTCAGCCCACACTGTGCTGCGTGTGCTGTCGGTGGTCTCAGCACACACTGCACTGCGTGTGCTGTGGGTGGTCTCAGCACACACTGCACTGCGTGTGCTGTGGGTGTGCTCAGCACACACTGCACTGCGTGTGCTGTCGGTGGTCTCAGCACACACTGCACTGCGTGTGCTGTGGGTGGTCTCAGCACACACTGCACTGCGTGTGCTGCCGGTGGTCTCAGCACACACTGTGCTGCGTGTGCTGTCGGTGGTCTCAGCACACACTGCACTGCGTGTGCTGTCGGTGGTATCAGCACACACTGCACTGCGTGTGCTGTCGGTGGTCTCAGCACACACTGCACTGCGTGTGCTGTGGGTGGTCTCAGCCCACACTGTGCTGCGTGTGCTGTCGGTGGTCTCAGCACACACTGCACTGCGTGTGCTGTGGGTGGTCTCAGCACACACTGCACTGCGTGTGCTGTGGGTGTGCTCAGCACACACTGCACTGCGTGTGCTGTCGGTGGTCTCAGCACACACTGCACTGCGTGTGCTGTGGGTGGTCTCAGCACACACTGCACTGCGTGTGCTGCCGGTGGTCTCAGCACACACTGCACTGCGTGTGCTGTCGGTGGTCTCAGCACACACTGCACTGCGTGTGCTGTCGGTGGTCTCAGCACACACTGCACTGCGTGTGCTGCCGGTGGTCTCAGCACACACTGCACTGCGTGTGCTGTGGGTGTGCTCAGCACACACTGTGCTGCGTGTGCTGTCGGTGGTATCAGCACACACTGTGCTGCGTGTGCTGCCGGTGGTCTCAGCACACACTGCACTGCGTGTGCTGTGGGTGTGCTCAGCACACACTGCACTGCGTGTGCTGTGGGTGTGCTCAGCACACACTGCACTGCGTGTGCTGTCGGTGGTCTCAGCACACACTGCACTGCGTGTGCTGCCGGTGGTCTCAGCACACACTGCACTGCGTGTGCTGCCGGTGGTCTCAGCACACACTGCACTGCGTGTGCTGTCGGTGGTCTCAGCACACACTGCACTGCGTGTGCTGTCGGTGGTGTGTGTGTGCTGCCGGTGGTCTCAGCACACACTGTGCTGCGTGTGCTGTGGGTGTGCTCAGCACACACTGTGCTGCGTGTGCTGTCGGTGGTATCAGCACACACTGTGCTGCGTGTGCGGCCGGTGGTCTCAGCACACACTGTGCTGCGTGTGCTGTGGGTGTGCTCAGCACACACTGTGCTGCGTGTGCTGTCGGTGGTATCAGCACACACTGTGCTGCGTGTGCTGCCGGTGGTCTCAGCACACACTGTGCTGCGTGTGCTGTGGGTGTGCTCAGCACACACTGCACTGCGTGTGCTGTCGGTGGTCTCAGCACACACTGCGCTGCGTGTGCTGCCGGTGGTCTCAGCACACACTGCACTGCGTGTGCTGTGGGTGTGCTCAGCACACACTGCACTGCGTGTGCTGTGGGTGGTCTCAGCACACACTGCACTGCGTGTGTTGTGGGTGTGCTCAGCACACACTGCACTGCGTGTGCTGTGGGTGTGCTCAGCACACACTGCACTGCGTGTGCTGTGGGTGTGCTCAGCACACACTGCCCTGCGTGTGCTGTCGGTGGTCTCAGCACACACTGTGCTGCGTGTGCTGTCGGTGGTCTCAGCACACACTGCACTGCGTGTGCTGTGGGTGGTCTCAGCACACACTGTGCTGCGTGTGCTGTGGGTGTGCTCAGCACACACTGCACTGCGTGTGCTGTGGGTGGTCTCAGCACACACTGCACT
>JAXIVJ010000336.1:235000-268189 GCA_036785665.1 Chirona hameri | reverse complement strand
AGAGCAAGAGAGAGCAAGAGAGAGCAACAGAGAGCAACAGAGAGCAACAGAGCAACAGAGAGCAACGAGAGAGCAAGAGAGAGCAAGAGAGAGAGCAAGAGAGAGCAAGAGAGAGCAAGAGAGACCGATAGAGACCGAGAGAGCGAGAGCGAGCGAGAGGCGAGACCGAGAGAGCCAGCGAAACGCGAGAGAGCAGCGAGAGCCAGTCAGTATCTTCAGAGGTTCACGTTCCGTCGTTTCTGACTCATCTCGGCAGTTAACTCTGTTTTGGAACGTCGTCGCCGTCGGAGGTCAGTCTGCCGCGCTGAGTTGCAGACTCGGACGACCTTGGCCGTCAGCGGACGGCTGGCGGGGCGGGCCGGGCGGGCCCGGTGCGGGGCGGGTGCGGGGCGGGGCGGGGCGATAGGACGGCGCCGGCAGGGTCGAGCCCCTGCCAGACCCGGGCCGCGGCGCAGTGCTGATATCCGCCCCACCCCTGCTTACCTCTGGGTGACCGCTAGGCGTCCCAGAGGTCACGCACATGTGACGCTCACACACAGGTGGTGTGTTGATGGAGGGTGCAGTGAGCATCGCCCTGGTCTGGAGCAGTTGTGGGCGGATTGGGTGGCGCCCTCGGCCGATCGCAGCTGGGTGCCAGTGTGGCACAGACAGTCAGGCAGTCAGGATGGCCCGACAGCAGACGCGTAGCCAGGATTTCGCCCGGGGGGGGGCTCGAAAGGGCCCCTTCCCGAGCGTTGAAAGGGCCCTATTTGGTACTGGGGCCCCTCCGTGCTCGCTAGGGGCCCATTCGGCATGTTCAGTGCCCTTCTGACTCGCCCAGGGGCCCTTTCGGTCTAGCCAGGTCCCCTCTGCTGGCTAGGGGCCCATTCGGCATGTTCAGGGCCCTTCTGACTCGCCCAGGGGCCCTTTCGGTCTAGCCAGGGTCCCTCTGTGCTGGCTAGGGGCCCATTCGGCATGTTCAGGGCCCTTCTGACTCGCCCAGGGGCCCTTTCGGTCTAGCCAGGGGCCCTCTGATCAGCACAGGGGCCTTTTGAACGTCCATGGGGCCCTCTGGTCTTTCAGAGAAGGCCCTGCTGCCCCTCTAAAGGGCCTCCGAAGTGCTCTAAACCCTCTAAAGACCACGCTTCGCGTGGTCTCCAGACTCTTAAGAGCCCTTGATACCGCGCCTCGGGCGGTCTCGTCGGCCCTTTTCGGGCCTCGGGGGGGGGGGGGGGGGGGGGGGGGGGGCCTGGCTACGTGCCTGCCCGGCAGGCCACCGATTTCCGGCCTACACCCTTCGTCGACACGACAACACCAAAAAGAGGAAAGGAAAGGCGCATGTCGCAACGGTCCTTAAGAATATACCTAAGGTGCATGCCGTAAAGGAACTCGGGACAATATCTACGGTATATGCCGTAGCAAGCCTTTACTGGATGTCCATATCTACGATAATCTGCTGGATGGGACTATAGTCCCCTGGATAAAAGAGGCAATCCCATGGCCCGGATAAAAATGTCGGATGTGTCCCCGCAGACAGGACTGCGGCACACAGCGTTAGGTTTCCCAGCATAAGCTTCCCGAGAAACCGACAGAAACCACGATTCTAGTGCGAGACATGTGGTTTCCTCCTCCGACCCCCGACTGCAGCCGGAGGTACTGTACTCACACTATCTGGAGCATTCTCCGGGAAAAAAAAAGTCCACGGAACATTCCATGGAAATGTGTCGGAAGACGGAAATCATGGGACCGGGACGCACTTGTGAGGTATGTAAACACAACACAACGCCAGCACATCTGCATGGAAACCCCCTTTTCAATGCCGAGCGTAATGCGCGGCGCGGGGTTTATGTTCAGTGTGCGCCAACCTTTACCAAATAGCGCAACCAACACAAGTTTAAGGTATTGCAAAAACTGGACTTATATTGTATCGGATATTTTGCAATGAAATATTACGCCAATAAATTTCAATCGACAGAAAAAATAACAATCCCGTTTTTTGCTTAACTGACAGCCAACATTTCGTCTACGTGTTCAACTCCATAACCAATGAGTGTGGTTCAACCCTCATAAGTTCCCGTAAGAACAAGACTGTCCGAAATTGTCGATTTCCATTCGCCTTCCACTCACTACCTCCTCCCAGCCGAGCACAACCTGGATCGGTCTTCCTCAGACTGGTTCGGACTTGGCCAATAAATACGCCTCCGGGTCTGGTAAACATACTTAGCAATCATATCAGACAGGATGACATACAGACCTGTTTTTACCGCCACAGCCGCAGCAGCATAAAGCGGCGGTGTTTAAAACACGGCGTACTTTATAAAAGACTGACACGATGTAAATGCATCCCCACATGCGCCGCAGTGCAAACAATAACGCTAAAACGCACGGCTTGTCTTCACGTGATGTCAAAGCCGCATACGATATTACGATAACAACATAAAGCGGCGGTGTTTAAAACACGGCGTACTTTATTGTAACCGATACAAAGCACAGCTTTGTCATGTGTACGAAACAAATAGAGCTTCGTAATTCGGGAGCGTAGTATAGATTCACTTTATGTACTAGTCTAGTATATGATAATCTTGCGGCAGGAGTAGTATTAAGTACCTAGTAACCTATATGCTAAGGTAAATAAACAGGCCATTTTAGCAATATAACGGACTTTGCTAATGTTATTAATAGAATTATCATTCTCATGTCAGTCTCTACTACAAAAATGCATAATTTAGGCTATGTGGGCGAAATAACTACCACACAAAGAACGTACTCTCCTATGAAGTTATATTCAATATCGGCTCACTCCGTACTTCATACCGTTTTTACACGCCAAACGCTCATGTCCTGCGTAAGCTTTCGATCGTATCAACATTTCTACACCGCCTGTGATCCAAACCGGTCATGAAGGTAAACACAAAAACATGACTTTGACTGCACCATATGGCAGCGCCATCCGGTGCTATCCGGACATCTCCGGACAGAGCCGGTTATATCCTGTTCGAGCCGGGACACCCGACACCGTAGCCAGCGGCACCGCTGAGCCAAATCGTTTGACGGCGGCACGGCACAGTAGTTTTCCATCAGCTGGGTGGAGAGTGGGGTGACGAGACAGCTGCGCCATACTAACCCACAACGAGCCGGGTCAGGCCGGGGGCCAGGAGTGGGACGACCCTCCTCCACTCCCCCTCCCCACGGAGGTCGACGAGAGAGGACACAGTGCATCTCACCTCAACGCGATGCCATCACGCACGACAACGGACGGGTGGCAATACGGACGAAAGACGAGGAGGTAGATTCAAAGAACACGCCTTTTAACTACACCTACGCAAATTAAATGAACTTCAGTTGCAATTTCGGATCGCCCATCCTCATGCTCATCGACGCTCATTTCTTCCATCCTTGATAATGGATATACATCGGAAATTTATAATCGTCCTTGATGATTTGGGGCTTACGGGCGCCGCAACTCTTCGGTTATTTGGCCATCCTGGTCCTTCCTTGCTTTTCGTCAGACTCTACCAACCAACCAACCAACCAACCAACCGACCAACCAACCAACCAACCAACCAACCAACCAACCAACCAACCAACCAACCAACCAACCAACCAACCAATCAACCAACCAACCAACCAACCCACCCACCCACCCACCCAACCACCCACCCACCGAGCGGGCCTGTCGACAGCTCCAACACCACCAGCCGGACTTCCACTCACCGGCACAAACTGCCGACGCCATATGCACCACTGGCGACTCCGGCTTCAGCCGCTTGTTGAAGAACTTCTTGGCGTTGGAGTAGGAGCAGAAGTAGATGGCACGTGACGGCGCCACACCCACCAGGTTTGGCCCCAGGCCCTTCCAGAGCGCATACGGTCCCTCCTTCTCGATGATGATCCTGTGTGTGCAGACGAGAAAATCAGGTTTGCATTGCGTGTGATGCATGCACAGGACATTGGGATGGTGAGAAGGGATGGTGAGAAGGGATGGTGAGAAGGGATGGTGAGAAGGGATGGTGAGAAGGGATGGTGAGAAGGGATGGTGAGAAGGGATGGTGAGAAGGGATGGTGAGAAGGGATGGTGAGAAGGGATGGTGAGAAGGGATGGTGAGAAGGGATGGTGAGAAGGGATGGTGAGAAGGGATGGTGAGAAGGGATGGTGAGAAGGGATGGTGAGAAGGGATGGTGAGAAGACAGTGGAAGAAGGGGTAGTAACGGGAAAAACCGGATGCGTACTTCGTACTGGCGGCGCTAATACACGATGTTACAAAGACACAACTTCAAAATGAAAATAAACAACACTGTTTCGCTGGTACTAAGAAATGTGAGCCGTGAGGTGATGCTACGAAGCCGAAACGGGAAACCATATTTTGTGTACATATGACATTCTTGTACTGCGACGAAGGTATTCGGGACGGGAAAAAAATGCCGCTACAATTTACGCAGGTAAACGACAAATTGCAATAGAAACCAAATTGGATAAAGGTATACAAGAAGGGTTCAACAGAAACTAACCACTGGCCACCAATTACATAGTCAACAACATAACAAGTGAGCATCACGCTGAACCCAATCACCATTTGCAATGCAAATGAACTCCTCAGCGGTCAGCCCCATCCATCAGTTCGTCACCCGGCGTAGTGCGTCAACACCACGCCTGCAGCGCAGTCTCCGGACCCGGCCCGCTCCCGCCCGAGAGAAAAAAAAAAACACCGGCCCACAGACGGCCCTGGAGATTAGACGCCGCTGAGCCGGACAATTGTCATTCAGCAGCGGGCCGGGAGCGATCGGCGGCGGGCACGAGGGACCGATCGGTCACGTGACCGGGGATGTCACCACCAACAGCGCGCAGTCGATGGTCTGCCCGACTACCACGTGATGACATTACGAACTGGTCCCAACAGCGGACTGCGCTTATGGTAAGGGCCGTAGTGGATATTTTCTTACACACTTTCTGCCCTTACGTTTTAAAGTATGATGGTCGCGAGAGCTTCGCAAATATTCATATCTGTTTTGCTGCATATCCTAAATATGAATTAACAACATTAATTTGGGTTTTTAAAAAATACCGCAAACGTATCACTAATAACTACGGAGCAGTTACCAACCGTTTCTGCTGACCACGTGCAGCATATCATGTCAATAATACTAATATTCCCGCGCTATATGCTTGATATTCTCAACAACTGACGGTCTGAGCGAAGTCATGAGTCGTGAGCACACGATGGTTTCGTCTCTTTACGGCTGAAAATACTGACACTCACCTCATTCATCTCATTAATTAATTTCAGCTGCGAACTGCGAATAAAAATTACGTCACGTAATTACCAAGACTCGATCCACCAATCGTAGTTCGTTTTTGTTTTCCAGTGGGACCAACTCATCCTTTTATTAATCGTCCTTACTCTCCCGCGTGTTGTGTTCCCAGTAACCGATTGTTTACACTACTTTCCTAGAAGCACCCCAGACAGACACTCCACCATCTGGGACAATTCACCACTGACCTTCACCTCTACCCCCCCCCCCCCCCCCCCCCCCCCTGACGCCTCATTCCGAGTCAGCGACCGACCTGATACAGCGGACGAGTCCGACCGAGCGGGGCGGACCGCCAGCGCCGCCGCCGCCGCCGCCGCCGGTCGCCCGCAGCGTCACGTGCTCGTGCCGCGTGGCTCCGGAGTAGAGGGGCCAGCGGCGGTCGCCCTGCACACTGCGACAGGTGACGGCGCCGCGCGTCTCGGCCGCCAGCGGCGGCACGCGCAGCTCAAACCCACTGTGTGACGACTGCAGCCGCGTCTTGACCACTTCCAGAGGACAGGTCACGATGGCACCCACTGTGCCGCCCATCCTGGTGGCAGGGAAATGGGACAGTTAAAAGAATCTGATGGCAGGGCAGTGGACTGTCAACAAATCGGCGATACTTGGAAGTGTTGGTATAAAAATCAGTACTGTAGTGTGCAGATCAATTCTGAAACCCAGAATGCAAAAAAAAGAGAAAAATAATCAACCCAATAGAAGATACTAGTGCTAACCCGTCCACTCCACTATACTATTAACTGGCATCTCCAGGATGGAGGTATCCACACCAATTCAGCACATTAATTAACTGGACTGAAACTGCATAGGACATAATTACCTATTACCCGTTAAGGGATCACCACCCCACCAACTCTGGTGCATCTGACTTATCCAACTCCCACATGTCCTATGCATAGCTAGCTGGCATCTCTGGGATGGAGGTATCTGCACCAATTCAGCATGTGAATTAACTGGGACTTTTAAGCTGAATAAACTGTGCAGTGCCAGATAGACAGACAGACAGACAGACAGATGCTCATCAAATAGTAATATAGATTCTACAATGAACAGACTTTTGGTACACTGGTGCAGAAATTATAACTTTGTTTAAAAAAATAGTCCTGCCTTATTCAGGCAGAACAGTAAGCTAGTTGAATGACCTTCTTCTAACTGAAACTGTGGGAAAGCCTGGTGATAATGATTTTAAGTTGTTTCATTATTTGATTTGAAAGTTTATCCCTTTGTAGACCAGGCTCAAAAAGGATACTAACATAGGTACCAAGATGAGTTTCCTCCTATAATAACAGAAGAACTGGCATATACAAGTTTTCACAAAATAGCAAACCTTTAGGCAACCACATACTAAAGTTAAAAATTCACCCTCCCACCTGCCAGACCAAGACCACCAAACACAGCAATATTCATTCCTCGACTCACATACAAATGGACAGGAGGGGCTAAATTCAAAATTTACCCCCTCAATCAGATCATAACTAACCAGAACCAGAACAACAGAACATGAACCAGAACACCCTTCCTGCATTAATTCACTGTTAACAAATATATTAACCCTGGGGCCTGGAAAGAAGCAGAACTTAATGGGACTTGCTTAGCAGTATTGCTAGTTACTTACCTCTACAGTGACTACCATATGCATTCTTCTTTACATCTAACCATGCCAAACACTAGCCTACCCTCCCTCCATTTGCATATTTGTTTGTCCTTTTCTTAGCTGGGACTTGGGAGTGTGCCACAACATTCCCTTAAAACTTATCTTGGTGTAAACATGCAGTGTCGTGTGTCATTGGGATTGGGGGAAGGGTCACCCCTAGTCACCTGTTCACTGGTGGCAGTGTATAAAAATATTAACTCACCCGCCGGCAAACAGATGAACGAAAGTATCCCAGTTCGCCATTGCGATTGCGCGCAAACACGAAGGTAAGTATATGTCAGCCGAAAGCTGAGTTCCTGCACCGGATGGATCGCGCTATCTTCACAACTTTTTTAAGACAACGAAAAACATTATAAATCATAAACGCATTGAGATATACACCATCACATCACCGTCAACCCCACACAACCACGCGCAATGCGCATTATATTTCTCTACAAACCGTCAATGATTCTGATTCCCCAAGGCCATGTGTATTTTGATGGAAGAATACATATCAGGCGCCTCTGCGACAAGAAAAGATACAGCTGACAAACTTGCCGTTCGTTTTTTGTCAGCACGTTTTATAAGCACCAATCGAAGTCCAATACTTTGCTTACGTTCTGTCACGTGACCACTTGTCATGACAGCACCATCGAAGCATACACGAACGAAAAGCAAATGTAAGATCGAATTAATTTATTTTATTATTTTGAATAAGCATTAGGACTTACAGAAGTTCCACCTAGCAAAATACGTCATTTGACGTTTCGAGGGTACGGCCGTAACAGAAAGAGCCATTCGGTGATTCTTGCGATATTTTTCTTCGGCAAAGCTGTGACGTCACTGGTGCTTGTACCTCTTTCAGTTGGCTCACCTTTTTGTGTTTAGATCAATTACAGCTGAATGATCTAACAAAAGTTTATAAAGTTTATAACATGCAATTTCGAATAAACAACTATTTTTGCATTACAATTCTCAACCATCAGCTAGATCTATGATTGCATCTTTCCCAATATTTTTTTGATTGCACCAGTTACGTCACATACTGCGCTATCGGGTAGACCAAATTGACCCAAGTATTCTTTTGGGGAGAATCAGAGAATGATGACGGTAATTAGGGATGACGATAGTGTTGATTACATGGGAATTAACGTTGAAAAGGAGTTGTGAGTGAAATGTGAATGCAAATTTGCATTGTGTTTTCATCTTTCACGTATGCAAACTTAGAACTAAGGAATAACAAAGCATTGTAATCAAAAATAAGCCGTGGAACATTCCAGACCAAGACTTCAGGTTATAAGTGAAAAATGACAAGTTTATTTTCTTTTGCAAGCTGTTTTGGATTTTAACTCCACTCAAAGAAGAACTACATATACTTAGTTCTTGAGTGAACTATTTATTCACTTTGCATTGGTGTGTGTAAGTTGTAAGTTTACTGAGGAATAGACAATAGTGATCAAATCCAAGGGCTTTCTTGCAAAAGCTCAGCTGAGCTGTGAGGTCTAGGTTGAGGTGCATTTTGTAGGCTGGTGAAATGATCCCCTAATATGGTAAAGTTCCAATTGTCAATCATATGAAAATTGAAGTGAACAACTGGATATGTCCTAACACCAGTCTTTTCATGCCATTGGAGTTCAAGTTTGACCTGTTTGAGTGTGTCAGTATCCTCAGACTGTGCATGCTATCAGAATGTTAAAAATACTGACACTAAAGCAAGTCTAATCAATTACAATTAGTGCCTTCTTCCCAAGAGGATATGATGCTTGGTCCACAAACCAACAAAAATGTGTTTTTACTTGCCTGGAGATTAGACTTTAGCCTACCTTAGTTAATTATGTGCATATCAGCACTCACTGGCAATAAGTAAGCAATATGCAAGCAATTGAAAATAAGGCACCCTTCAGAGTCACCATAGCTGCTGCCTGAGGCTACTTACTCATGGTATGTGCACTAATCACAATCGGGGGTGGATTCAGAATGGCAACCAGTGTTGGATAGGGGGGGAGGCAAATCCTAAAAGTCTCATATGTGATATGATTCTAAAAGTTCATCAGATTTTGCTTCTTTGTGCATCAGTAGGTGATGCAAACAATCTTTCCTCAGTAAAAGTTGCTAGGTTTTTCTTATAAATCATGAAATGTGTCCATGTTCAGCTCATTTCAGGCAGTTTTTGGAGGGAGGCATTGTCCCTTTCCCCCTGCCACTTAGATCTGCAAGTGATCACACTTAGTGATCACACTCTGCACAAGTGTGTTGCCAATGACAAGCCTGCAAGACATATGTCCAATATAATGTGTGATTTGTGAAAACTTGTCCATTTTTGCACAGCGAGACAAACCCTTGCCAGCCATGGCATGCCTATACTGAATAAGAAGTCAAGCTTGTTATTTTATTGGGTAATAATATCTATGTCTAATTTACAACATACTTCAAAATGTCAAGCTAGCTACAAATCAGAAAGTCTTTAAATATTGTGAAAATCTTCAATCTTATTTATTTAACCCATCAACATTTTATTGTTCATTGTCATATCATTCAGTCTTGCATGTGTGGGTGGAGCTTTAAAAAAAGTTCTTGGGCAAAATTACATATTGGCTGGTTGTTTTTTCATGGTTGAGGTGAAAAATGCCACCATTTTAATGCCAGGACATCTTCAAATGCCCCTAGTATTTTCACCAGGGAGGAAACCATATATTTTGGCATTTCAGACATGTGTATTGATAACTTACAGCATCGATGATCCTGTCAAGTAATGCATTATCCACCTATGCAGATAATCCTGTGATGGCATTGACGCCAATGCCATCAGTCATATCCACTCACTTGATCATATTCACCCATTCACTTGATCATATTCACAAAATCACTTCAGCTCCCTCTAACACTGTACCCTACTTTCCCAGGGTTTCCAGCTGTCATCAGCCTGACACCAGCCATGACGATCACGCTGATCGAGGGCGTCGGTGACGAGGTGACGCTGTTCTTCGTGCTGGCGCTGCTGGCCGTCGTGGCGTGCCTCGCCTGGTGGACCACCCGCGTTACGGACCGGCCGCTGCGCATACAGACCATCATAGTGGGACAGCGCGTCATCCACGTGGACGAGCGCGGCGAGCCAACGACAGCCGCCGCCGCGGAGGGCGAGCGGGAGGGCGCGGGGCCGGAGCCGCCCGGGCCGACCGAGCCCGAGCCCAGCTGCGAGGAGGACGAGGACGGGGAGGTGGAGGTGGCGCTGCAGGAGGGCGGGGTGCAGCAGGAGGAACAGGAGGAGCGGTCCTCAGGCGACGGTGCCGCCTCTGACGGGCCCAGAGAGGACACAGCTCCGGCTTCGGTTGGGGACGGACGGGAGGACAGTGAACCCTCCGCTGAGCGTGGTGTAGAGATCGATCCAGCCGATCCGGTGCCCGATCCAGTCCCCGACTCAGGCTCCGATGCAGCGGCCGACGCTGTGCCGGACCCGGCCTCGGACCCGGGCTCGGACCCGGGCTCGGACCCGGCCTCGGACCCGGGCTCGAACCCGGCCTCGGATCCGGCCTCGGACCCGGGCTCGGACGCTCGACAGCAGCTGCGCAGACGGCGGCTAGCGTTCATGGCTCGCCAGGCGGCTGATTCCGCCACCCAGACCCCGGCAACATCGTCCGATACGCAGCGGACACCTCCGGACACATCCAACAGCGCCGCTGAGTCGCGGCCGGACACGACCCAGAGGACAGCGGCGGACACGGCCGAGCGGGCACCGGAGGCAGCGTCGTCGTCGGAGGGCGGACAGACCATCATGGTGAAGCTAAAGTTCCTGAACGACACCC
Source organism: Chirona hameri (assembly GCA_036785665.1). Lineage (NCBI taxonomy): Eukaryota > Metazoa > Arthropoda > Thecostraca > Balanomorpha > Balanidae > Chirona > Chirona hameri. The sequence goes on along the minus strand of JAXIVJ010000336.1, from coordinate 257,464 downwards.
AGCGACTGGTGGAGGGCAAACGTGCCGAGCCGCTGGCCGACTTCAAAAGGTGAGCCGACAAAGTGGGCGGCGGATGGTGTATTGAGGTGTTGCGAGGTTTTGGCACAGCGCATGTCTGGTGTTATCCGTGTTATCTTGTAAGAATTAGCATCAATAAACGCTAGTTATTATTTATAACATTTTTGTGATTAGTTTATAGGGCAAACTAAAAAAAAAAATGTGTTCAATTATTTGTGTAAATTTATCATGGTATCACGGGATATAAATATTTGTACCGCAATGCAAGTAATTTGTGATATATTTTGCATTACGGGCGCCGGGTATCTGCTTTCCACCAAGCATGTGAGGCATAATGGCAGAATGACACCGCATTTTACCGAACATGATGGATGTGACAAACGTGGTTAGCGGCCCTGAATGGTTTTGTTTCGAGTGGCTCGTGTTGATACATTGCATTAAGTGGTCGAATAGAGCATTGTCTTGGTCAGGGACCAGGGTGAGGTGTTCGTACTTTCTTCCGTGGTTCGTTTCACTTGCCCTACACGCCAATGACGTAGATTATAACAATATTTGTGTCGCTGCAACACTTGTCCTGGTTCTTTCTTCTGTCACCCTCCAAACCTGTGTGAATTACATATATTTGTATCAAACAAATCTAATTTACAAATGGGATCGCCCACCCACATGCAGCCCATTCTTTCTTATTGGCAGACCGGCCTGCCCCCCATGCATGCCTTCCGAGCGGAGCCACTACTGGTGTTTTGCCCTCTACCTCGCACCCAACCGCCGTCTGATCACCCACTGTCCTCAGGCGACACTTCCCCACTGTCCTCAGGCGACACTTCCCCACTGTCCTCAGGCGACACTTCCCCACTGAGACGGCCGCCGTCTGCTGACTGATCACCCCACTCTGTCCTCAGGCGACACTTCCCTACTGAGACGGCCGCCAACCGCTTAGTGCGCCTCATCTTCAACGGCCGCGTGCTGCCCGACCAGGAGACACTCGTCCAGTGCGGCCTCTACCACAACTGCGTCGTCCACTGCCACGTCTCGGCCGGACCGCGGCCGGCGGGCGGCGGCGCGACCGCTGCCGCCGGCGGCGGCGGCGGCGCCGCGCCCCCAGAGCTCGACATCGGCGTGTTGCTGTACCCGATACTGACCTCGGTGGTGACTCTGGTCTGGGGCCTGCGGCTGCGATACCCGGACCTCTTCAGTGGTACCGCCGTGCTGCTGCTGGGCGTGCTGACCCTCCTCCTCGCCTGCTTCGCCGCCGCCACCTTCCTGCCTCTGGAGCGGCTGCCCGGCGCGGCGGGGGTGGGCGCGGCGGGAGGGAGGCAGCCGCAGCGAGGTCGGTAGCTGGACCGACTGCGGGCGGCCGGGTGGACGGTGGAGGTTCGGGGCGTGTGAAATTGGTGAAGGCGGAAGCGTTTGGTCAGAAGCTGAGTGGGGCGAAGATCGGGCATGTTGATGTTCTGACATGTGAAGAGCGGCGTGATTGTCGTGAATGCTGAACTGGAGGCGGGCAAGTCACAGGTGGACATAGGTAGTCCGATGCGTACACAGAATGCTGTGCCGATAATCGGTGGAGCTTATCGCTAGGAAGCTAGTTAATATACCTGACTTAAATATCACTAGTAAGTCAATGACCATATTTGGCTGAAGTATCCTTAGGAAGTCAATATCTATAATGTACGGAGTGGTTAGTGATTCTCGGCTGAGCCTGAGGGCGCACTATGTGGCCAACAGAAGCTGGCTAGTTTCCGGATAGTGGCCGGTAGCGAGGCAGAATGGTCCGGACCAGTGCCGAGTCGCTATGCAGCTAGTGACTACTGGACTAGCTAGTGACTACTGAGTGATAGTTACTAGCGACATCCGTGGGGCGGCGCTGGAGTCGCCACCGACAGTAGTCCCTATATGGCCTCCGTGACTGAGCTCTGTTGGTCCCCGGCACAACGGCGGCTGGCAAGACCGCCGGCGGAAAGTCCAGCGGAAGCATTCAACTGACGATAAACGGCCGGACGATTCCGGGCGCGTGCACGCAGACAGTGTCAGCGTTGTCGGTCGCAGACCCGACCCGACTGGTAGCATTTCAGAGAGCGAGTGTGCCGGTTGATGCCTGTGATACGTGTTTGAGAAGCCGTGGGTGCGACTGAATCAGTCGTTTTTGTGTGACGTTGCAGGAGTTAACGTGGCGATTCCACGCACCTGCCGTGGGTGCGACTGACTCAGTCGTTTTTGTGTGACGTTGCAGGAGTTACGTGGCGATTCCACGCATCGCCGTGGACGATCCGGAACATTCTATTTCCCGTCATGGGCGTGGCATCCACATTAACGGTGTTTATTATCGGCACGTACGAGCGCGGAATGCGAATCGTGAGTAGACTGCTCGCGTTAAGTTATTGGTAATAATAAACGAGGCTACCCAATTGCGAACAAAATGATACATTGTCCACCGCTCGGCCCACTGGCTGTCACCACCGGCGGCCGAGCGGTCACGCAGCTGCAGCGGGACGCAACAGCAACAAATCACAGGCGCGATCACCAGTTAGTCGGTGAGTACGGACGGACGGACGGATTGTGCCCCGGTCCCTCCCCTCCCTCCCTCCTCCGCTCACTTCTTCACCCTCAGCTGCGGCACGGCCACGCCGAGCGCCACGCACACCTGATCCCTCACCGGTCTCACGCTATCCACAGCCTCATTCCAATCGGTATCGCCCAGCAGCGTCTGGGCGCGCTGCAGGGCGTCCTCGGGCACGCCATCCAGTTCGCCGTACGTCAGAAGCGTCTCGAACAGGCCGCTGGCGGCCGCGCGCCGGATCCGCGGGAACCGGTGGCATAGGAGGACCATCAGTTGACCGAGACAGCGGCGCTGCACGCCCGTAGGGAACTGCATCAGGGCGCACAGCAGGTCGACGCCGGCCAGCAGCTTGTGCGGCTCTCCGCAGCGGATGAGTTCGGCGCGCACCTGAGTGGTCAGCTGCTCACCCAGCCCAGCATCACTGAACAGCGGGTCCAGCAGACCTGCACGGCGTACAGGGCACGGTCAGGGGAGAAACACGGGACCTGGCAAGCTCGGGTCCAGCAGACCTGCACGGCGTACAGGGCGCGGTCAGGGGGGGGGGGGCGGCACCCAGCCTAGCATCACTGAACAGCGGGTCCAGCAGACCTGCACGGCGTACAGGGCACGGTCAGGGGGGGACACGGGACCTGGCAAGCTCGGGTCCAGCAGACCTGCACGGCGTACAGGGCGCGGTCAGGGGGGGGGGGGGAACACGGGGCCTGGCAAGCTCGGGTCCAGCAGACCTGCACGGCGTACAGGGCACGGTCAGGGGGGGGGGGGGAACACGGGTCCACGGGACCTGGCAAGCTCGGGTCCAGCAGACCTGCACGGCGTACAGGGCGCGGTCAGGGGGGGAACACGGGGCCTGGCAAGCTCGGGTCCAGCAGACCTGCACGGCGTACAGGGAGCGGTCAGGGGGGGGGGGACACGGGGCCTGGCAAGCTCGGGTCCAGCAGATCTGCACGGCGTACAGGGCGCGGTCAGGGGGGGGGGGAACACGGGGCCTGGCAAGCTCGGGTCCAGCAGACCTGCACGGCGTACATGGCACGGTCAGGGGGGGGGGGGGAACACGGTCACGGGACCTGGCAAGCTCGGGTCCAGCAGACCTGCACGGCGTACAGGGCACGGTCAGGGGAGAAACACGGGACCTGGCAAGCTCGGGTCCAGCAGACCTGCACGGCGTACAGGGCGCGGTCAGGGGGGGGGGGGGGAGAACACGGGACCTGGCAAGCTCGGGTCCAGCAGACCTGCACGGCGTACAGGGCGCGGTCAGGGGGGGGGGACACGGGGCCTGGCAAGCTCGGGTCCAGCAGACCTGCACGGCGTACAGGGCGCGGTCAGGGGGGGGGGGGAACACGGGACCTGGCAAGCTCGGGTCCAGCAGACCTGCACGGCGTACAGGGCGCGGTCAGGGGGGGGGGAACACGGGGCCTGGCAAGCTCGGGTCCAGCAGACCTGCACGGCGTACAGGGCGCGGTCGGGGGGGGGGGGGGGACACGGGGCCTGGCAAGCTCGGGTCCAGCAGACCTGCACGGCGTACAGGGCGCGGGCAGGGGGGAAACACGGGGCCTGGCAAGCTCGGGTCCAGCAGACCTGCACGGCGTACAGGGCGCGGTCAGGGGGGGGGGACACGGGGCCTGACAAGCTCGGGTCCAGCAGACCTGCACGGCGTACAGGGCGCGGTCAGGGGGGGGCGGCACCCAGCCCAGCGTCACTGAACAGCGGGTCCAGCAGACCTGCACGGCGTACAGGGCGCGGTCAGGGGGGGGGGCGGCACCCAGCCCAGCGTCACTGAACAGCGGGTCCAGCAGACCTGCACGGCGTACAGGGCACGGTCAGGGGGAGAAACACGGGACCTGGCAAGCTCGGGTCAGTGGAGGGCAGAGGAGGGCAGAGGAGGACAGAGCAGGGCAGAGGAGGGCAGAGGAGGGCAGAGCAGGGCAGAGGAAGGCAGAGCAGGGCAGAGCGAAACAGGGACCAGCGTAGGACACAGGACAATGAGCCAGGGCAGCACGGGGAAGCAGGCAGGATCTGAACAGTGGGGATCTAGGCTGCGGTAAGCAGTCCGCTGGGGGCACAGGGTAAGCACAATTTGAGTAGACGGTACGGTGTTCCTGCCTTTGTGCATTGTAGCTGAACCCATATAAAGTACATACTATTGACTGACAGGGGGAGTGGAGCAATATTGCCCAATCACTATGGCGTTCGGCTGAGACGCCAGCCAATCGCGAGCTAAACCGTGGTTAGGATCACTCTTAGCAGTTGCCAAACCAAAGGTCTGTGTCGTCTGACCCTGCCTCCCACCTCGCTCCTCGCACCCCAACTCACCACAATTGAGCAGCGGCTCCAGCGCCCTGATGACGGACAGCGTCACCCTGTCCTGCCTCCTGTGGCGCTCCATGACGGCGGCCACCTCCTGCAGGAACTCCTTGCGTCCGGCCATCTCTAGCTGGCGCAGATGGCGCTGCAGCTGGCCCCCGGCCGTCTGTACCAGCCGCTCCGTGATGCCGCCGGCGCTCACCAGCAGGCCCAGCAGCACGGCCGGCCGGTACACGGGCAGCGCCAGTAGCCGGGACAGCCGCGGCATCGTCTCGCGCTCCGAGCCCCAGTTGATCGAGGAGCACACGTCGGCGGGCAGGATGGCCAGGACCTGGTCCCGGTCCGGTATACGAGGTACAGCGGGGTCGGCGTGGAGCAGGGCAGAGAGCGCGGCGCCCGTCACCGAGCGGGTACGGTCGATCTTCTCGACGGCCTGCTGGCTGAGTCCGGTCATGGTGCGACGAACCATGTCCCCGGAGAGGAGGTCCGGACAGGAGCCGCTCAGCATCAGTGTGACACGCTGCCGGACACAGGAACACGGTCAGCGTCACGTGCTGACACTGGTTCAGAGTCAGGCTGTACTCGGGAACATACACAGTGTGGCACAGTACATACAAACTACAGTACATGCGCATTGCGCAATGCGCATGTCATCCAAGGTTTTGAAATCAGTTTTAAGTTATCTTCGTATTTTATCAATGTAACGCAATTATACCATGCGATTACCGCTCCTTCAATCTATTTTTTTTAAATAATTTAGTCACACAAACAGTATTTCTCAGGAATATTCCAGGACATTTCACAATAAGGTCAAAGCTAGAATATGTACGTCCTTCACCGGCATTATAACTCCATCCCACTGCTGCGCACCCCATCATTCTCAGAACCCTGTCTGTCCGGTGTTCCGTTTCCCTGACCTGCAATCCGTGCTCGTTTCCCTGGCCTGCAATCCGTGCTCGTTTCCCTGGCCTGCAATCCGTGCTCGTTTCCCTGGCCTGCAATCCGTGCTCGTTTCCCTGGCCTGCAATCTGTGCTCGTTTCCCTGACCTGCAATCCGTGCTCGTTTCCCGGACCTGCAATCGGTGCTCGTTTCCCGGACCTGCAATCCGTGCTCGTTTCCCTGACCTGCAATCCGTGCTCGTTTCCCTGGCCTGCAATCCGTGCTCGTTTCCCGGACCTGCAATCCGTGCTCGTTTCCCTGACCTGCAATCCGTGCTTGTTTCCCTGACCTGCAATCCGTGCTCGTTTCCCTGACCTGCAATCCTTGCTCGTTTCCCTGACCTGCAATCCGTGCTCGTTTCCCTGACCTGCAACCCGTGCTTGCTTCCCTGACCTGCAATCCGTGCTAGTTTCCCTGACCTGCAATCCGTGCTCGTTTCCCTGACCTGCAATCCGTGCTCGTTTCCCTGACCTGCAATCCGTGCTCGTTTCCCTGACCTGCAATCCGTGCTTGTTTCCCTGACCTGCAATCTGTGCTCGTTTCCCTGACCTGCAATCCGTGCTCGTTTCCCTGACCTGCTCCGCTGACCCCGTGACTGACCTGCACCTGCAATCCGTGCTCGTTTCCCTGGCCCGCTCCGCTGACCCGTGACTGACCTGCAATCCGTGCTCGTTTCCCTGGCCTGCTCCGCTGACCCCGTGACTGACCTGCACCTGCAATCCGTGCTCGTTTCCCTGGCCCGCTCCGCTGACCCGTGACTGACCTGCAGTCCTGAGATGGCCGCCTCTCTGATCCAGGCGCCGACGTCGCCCCGGTTATCCGATGTGTAGTCCTCGAGACCGGCCAGCAGGCAGTCATATATCTCCTCCACATTCGCCGCACACACGTGGTTAGAGCCTGTGGTGGTACGGTGTGGTCGTTAGCCGGGCCATAGACAATATACACATGGTTGAAGCCTGTAGTAGCGTGACTTATACTGGGTAATACACACTTTGTAACAGCTTGCTATTGGTTCCGGAAGGATACCCGAACAGACAGGCCATGCCATTTCTCCTCACGTAACTCACAGATCTACTTTCACTTTCATCTACGGTGCAGTAGAAGTCCATCAAAACTCAGCACGAGTCCACTGGCGGGTCCAGGGGGAGGGGGGTAACCAGGCCATGCCCCCAAAAGCCTGGAAGGGGACAACATGTGTTTTGCCCCTCCCCCCCCCCAAAAAAAAAACACGTTGACAATTTATCGTAAAAATTTACTTTGCAGCAGTCAAAATCCAGCTATCCACAGTGAAAAACTGGGATTTTTTGGAAAACACGGCTCACCATCAAATCTGGGCTTAAAAAAGCTCAACTGGACGAAAAAATGGCGGCCAGCAAGCTGCCAGTCGGAACTGAAGCTCGAACAAACGTTTTGTTTTTTTTTACATGTAGGAAGAACACTGCATATGGTATAAATTTGGAATACAATGCTTTATTCCCGCCTGCATTACAGCTATTTATACGTTCAAGCTCATGGAACTGTTATATTGCCAGCTTCGGGCAAAACTTAAGGTTCGATTATTTATGAAGAGTTGAAGACCGAAGAAAAATCCATTGAAACCATAATTTCCCCCAGGAATTTTTTGGCGACAAATAATAAAAGAAGTAAATTGTCACCTCACCAATTTTGGTCCTCGTTAATCGATAGTACACGGTTTCTTTCCGTTTGGCGTAATGAAAACAAAATAATTATATAATTATAATGTTTTATTATTATTTTGTTCTCTCCAGAATGTCAATCGCAGCTGGAGGTGGTGGTGGTGGGCCGCGGACCGAGCCTGCCAACTGTTGTCGCAGGCAGGCAATTAGCGACACGTGCCGATCCTGTGTTTTCTTTCGGGCGTTGTCGGCTAAATATTACGGAGATAAGTCCCACGTCTGTCGCAGCCGGGTCACCGAGTACGTAGCACAGGCGCTAGTCAAGGTTTTAATAAGCATCTTTCAGTGCTGCCTCAATTCCTTTTGAGCGGGTTTTCCCAACTTCGGCCAACGCCAAGGCCAACCTTGGCGGCTTGTCGAAAGTTGGCCAACCTTGGCACTGGCGCCGGTGGATCCAGTACGGTCAAAACGGGTATATCCCCCATCTTCTCCGTAATACTTAATGGCCTCGAGAAGGTAATTTGCCCTTTCCCCTAACGGCCCGGTTGACGACCGTAAATTGGACATTTCTGGTGGAACAAAATACACAAGAAATATACAAATTCGCTTGCTGCTCAGGCCTCAGCGGTATATTGTCGGGTAGCCATTATTGGACTTTAAAGTTAAAGTACATTGTGTCAGGTCCATACCATAGGTATAGCTATACAATGAACTAATGTGGCAGGCATGACAAAAAATACACCACTTTTTAAATCCCTCCCCCCCGGGGGGGGGGGGGGCTTTCCCCGATCACTAGGTGGAGTGACGATTCCCCCCCCCCCCCAAAACAAAAACCGCGGGCTAGATCCGCCAGTTCATGAGTCACCCCAGTTGCCATTGAACTTATAACAGCCGCATGTACACCTCTATCACCCCTTCCAGACACATAACTCCAACGGAACCAACACAACCATCCATTGGTGTTTCCGCGCCGCTCCCCACCTCTCCCCGCCTCTCCCCCCGCCCCTCCCTCTCACCATCGTCGTTGGCGTCGACTCCGACGGTGAGGCAGACGTCGGTGACGGCGCTGATGCCGTCCCGTCGACACTCGGCCCAGAGCCGCGTATGCGGTGTGGCGGCGCAGCACACCAGCAGGTGCTTCAGCACCCGCTGCAGCTTGCCGCGGAACAGCTTCGCCGGCAGCGAGCCTGCAGGACGGCGTCGGAAGACGAGGTGATGTCACAGAGACCGTGCAGCAATCAACTCTGCATGCCACGACGGGTGAAGTGTTCGCAATGGATGAGCACGGAAATGTGAACGTCTGCAGTTGAATGCATACACATTAGAACCGATTGAAATGAAAGCAATAGACACAAAGGAGGAAGTTTAGTCGGAAGAAAGCTAAACAGACCGCGGAATCATGGTGCACAGATCAGCAAGTTAGCAAACCCATCAGCATGAACGCGCAGACATGTGACATTATGTCATCTCAAACGTCACACATCGGTGCACCCAAGCTCCCAGCTCACGGTCTCCTCCCACCTACCGACGGCGAGCGCGAAGCCTCTGCGGTTGTTCTGGCTGTCGCTGTCCACCTCCGCCAGATAGCGGTCGAGCAGTCCGGCGCCGGCGGCGGCGGCGGCGGCGACGTCCGCGTCCGTCACGTCCCCGCCGCCATCGGACGGCCCGGCCGTCACGTCCTCCGGCGAGGACGTGACGTAGGCGCGGGTGAAGGCGGGCAGCGCCGCCACCGCGTAGCCGCGCACCACCTCCTCACGGTGCGTCAGACAGTCGTCCAGAACGGCCTGCCAGCTGACTGTGGGGAGGGCAGGGAGGGACGGTCTCAGTCAGCTGGCTGTGGGGAGGAGGGACGATCTCACGTCAGCTGGCTGTGGGGAGGGACGGTCTCAGTCAGCTGGCTGTGGGGAGGGATGGTCTCAGTCAGCTGACTGTGGGGAGGGAGGAGAGGGATGAACGGTTGACGGAAGAATGGCAGTCCTTTGAAAGTTGATAAATGATTGGTGGTGACGAGGAATTACTGGTATTGACGCGGCGCGATACTCGGCTGTTTGAAGGCGCGGCACTAGGAGCTGCAGTGAGGATGTATCAACGCGGGGGACGGCAGGGAGGGAAACGAAGTATCAATTTGGAACAGCACCGAACAATATAAACCTGAGCGACTGGCAAAATACAAACGGAATGACCAACAAAATATGAACCTGAATAAGCTGGCAGTTTATATGGCTTATCTGGCCAGTGGCCATTGAAAGTGCTGACATCACCAAGTTCACTTAAAGGTACAAAGCAATGGCTCGTCCACGTATGCCAGCAAAATCAACCAAGTAGGTAGTAGGCGAGTCACCAGTTGCCGATCAGATCTCTCTCATGTTACATTAAGCATCGGAGACACCACAGAGGCGGAGTCATCACGCCTACCCCTCCTTACCCTGTCCGCCATAAGACATCATTGGAGACACCACAGAACCAGAGTCAGTCATCACACCTACCCCTCCTTACCCTGTCCGCCATAAGACACCATCGGAGACACCACAGAGGCGGAGTCATCACGCCTACCCCTGTCCGCCATAAGAGCATTATCATCGGAGACACCACAGAGGCGGAGTCATCACGCCTACCCCTGTCCGCCATAAGACACCATCGGAGACACCACAGAGGCGGAGTCGTCACGCCTACCCCTGTCCGCCATAAGACACCATCGGAGACACCACAGAGGCGGAGTCATCACACCTACCCCTCCTTACCCTGTCCGCCATAAGACATCATCGGAGACACCACAGAGGCAGAGTCATCACACCTACCCATCCTTACCCTGTCCGCCATAAGACACCATCGGAGACACCACAGAGGCGGAGTCATCACGCCTACCCCTGTCCGCCATAAGACACCATCGGAGACACCACAGAGGCGGAGTCATCACGCCTACCCCTGTCCGCCATAAGACACCATCGGAGACACCACAGAGGCGGAGTCATCACGCCTACCCCTGTCCGCCATAAGACACCATCGGAGACACCACAGAGGCGGAGTCATCACACCTACCCCTCCTTACCCCTGTCCGCCATAAGACACCATCGGAGACACCACAGAGGCGGAGTCATCACGCCTACCCCTGTCCGCCATAAGACATCATCGGAGACACCACAGAGGCGGAGTCATCACGCCTACCCCTGTCCGCCATAAGACACCATCGGAGACACCACAGAGGCGGAGTCATCACGCCTACCCCTGTCCGCCATAAGACACCATCGGAGACACCACAGAGGCGGAGTCATCACGCCTACCCCTGTCCGCCATAAGACACCATCGGAGACACCACAGAGGCGGAGTCATCACGCCTACCCCTGTCCGCCATAAGACACCATCGGAGACACCACAGAGGCGGAGTCATCACACCTACCCCTCCTTACCCTGTCCGCCATAAGACACCATCGGAGACACCACAGAGGCGGAGACATCACGCCTACCCCTGTCCGCCATAAGACACCATCGGAGACACCACAGAGGCGGAGTCATCACGCCTACCCCTGTCCGCCATAAGACACCATCGGAGACACCACAGAGGCGGAGTCATCACACCTACCCCTCCTTACCCTGTCCGCCATAAGACACCATCGGAGACACCACAGAGGCGGAGTCATCACGCCTACCCCTGTCCGCCATAAGACACCATCGGAGACACCACAGAGGCGGAGTCATCACGCCTACCCCTGTCCGCCATAAGACACCATCGGAGACACCACAGAGGCGGAGTCATCACACCTACCCCTCCTTACCCTGTCCGCCATAAGACACCATCGGAGACACCACAGAGGCGGAGTCATCACGCCTACCCCTCCTTACCCTGTCCGCCATAAGACATCATCGGAGACACCACAGAGGCAGAGTCATCACACCTACCCATCCTTACCCTGTCCGCCATAAGACACCATCGGAGACACCACAGAGGCGGAGTCATCACGCCTACCCCTGTCCGCCATAAGACACCATCGGAGACACCACAGAGGCGGAGTCATCACGCCTACCCCTGTCCGCCATAAGACACCATCGGAGACACCACAGAGGCGGAGTCATCACGCCTACCCCTGTCCGCCATAAGACACCATCGGAGACACCACAGAGGCGGAGTCATCACACCTACCCCTCCTTACCCTGTCCGCCATAAGACACCATCGGAGACACCACAGAGGCGGAGTCATCACGCCTACCCCTGTCCGCCATAAAACACCATCGGAGACACCACAGAGGCGGAGTCATCACACCTACCCCTCCTTACCCTGTCCGCCATAAGACACCATCGGAGACACCACAGAGGCGGAGTCATCACACCTACCCCTCCTTACCCTGTCCGCCATAAGACATCATCGGAGACACCACAGAGGCGGAGTCATCACACCTACCCCTCCTTACCCTGTCCGCCATAAGACACCATCGGAGACACCACAGAACCAGAGTCATCACACCTACCCCTCCTTACCCTGTCCGCCATAAGACACCATCGGAGACACCACAAAGGCGGAGTCATCACGCCTACCCCTCCTTACCCTGTCCGCCATAAGACACCATCGGAGACACCACAGAGGCGGAGTCATCACACCTACCCCTCCATACCCTGTCCGCCATAAGACACCATCGGAGACACCACAGAACCAGAGTCATCACACCTACCCCTCCTTACCCTGTCCGCCATAAGACACCATCGGAGACACCACAGAGGCGGAGTCATCACGCCTACCCCTGTCCGCCATAAGACACCATCGGAGACACCACAGAGGCGGAGTCATCACACCTACCCCTCCTTACCCTGTCCGCCATAAGACATCATCGGAGACACCACAGAGGCGGAGTCCTCACACCTACCCCTCCTTACCCTGTCCGCCATAAGACACCATCGGAGACACCACAGAACCAGAGTCATCACACCTACCCCTCCTTACCCTGTCCGCCATAAGACACCATCGGAGACACCACAGAGGCGGAGTCATCACGCCTACCCCTCCTTACCCTGTCCGCCATAAGACACCATCGGAGACACCACAGAGGCGGAGTCATCACACCTACCCCTCCATACCCTGTCCGCCATAAGACACCATCGGAGACACCACAGAACCAGAGTCATCACACCTACCCCTCCTTACTCTGTCCGCCATAAGACACCATCGGAGACACCACAGAGGCGGAGTCATCACGCCTACCCCTGTCCGCCATAAGACACCATCGGAGACACCACAGAGGCGGAGTCATCACGCCTACCCCTGTCCGCCATAAGACACCATCGGAGACACCACAGAACCAGAGTCATCACACCTACCCCTCCTTACCCTGTCCGCCATAAGACACCATCGGAGACACCACAGAACCAGAGTCATCACACCTACCCCTCCTTACCCTGTCCGCCATAAGACACCATTGGAGACACCACAGAACCAGAGTCATCACGCCTACCCCTCCTTACCCTGTACGCCATAAGACATCATCGGAGACACCACAGAGGCGGAGTCATCACGCCTACCCCTCCTTACCCTGTCCGCCATAAGACACCATCGGAGACACCACAGAACCAGAGTCATCACACCTACCCCTCCTTACCCTGTCCGCCATAAGACACCATCGGAGACACCACAGAGGCGGAGTCATCACGCCTACCCCTCCTTACCCTGTCCGCCATAAGACACCATCGGAGACACCACAGAGGCGGAGTCATCACACCTACCCCTCCTTACCCTGTCCGCCATAAGACACCATCGGAGACACCACAGAACCAGAGTCATCACACCTACCCCTCCTTACCCTGTCCGCCATAAGACACCATCGGAGACACCACAGAGGCGGAGTCATCACGCCTACCCCTGTCCGCCATAAGACACCATCGGAGACACCACAGAACCAGAGTCATCACACCTACCCCTCCTTACCCTGTCCGCCATAAGACACCATCGGAGACACCACAGAACCAGAGTCATCACACCTACCCCTCCTTACCCTGTCCGCCATAAGACACCATTGGAGACACCACAGAACCAGAGTCATCACGCCTACCCCTCCTTACCCTGTCCGCCATAAGACACCATCGGAGACACCACAGAGGCGGAGTCATCACGCCTACCCCTCCTTACCCTGTCCGCCATAAGACACCATTGGAGACACCACAGAACCAGAGTCATCACACCTACCCCTCCTTACCCTGTCCGCCATAAGACACCATCGGAGACACCACAGAGGCGGAGTCATCACACCTACCCCTCCTTACCCTGTCCGCCATAAGACACCATCGGAGACACCACAGAGGCGGAGTCATCACGCCTACCCCTGTCCGCCATAAGACACCATCGGAGACACCACAGAGGCGGAGTCATCACACCTACCCCTCCTTACCCTGTCCGCCATAAGACACCATCGGAGACACCACAGAGGCGGAGTCATCACACCTACCCCTCCTTACCCTGTCCGCCATAAGACACCATCGGAGACACCACAGAGGCGGAGTCATCACACCTACCCCTCCTTACCCTGTCCGCCATAAGACACCATCGGAGACACCACAGAGGCGGAGTCATCACGCCTACCCCTGTCCGCCATAAGACACCATCGGAGACACCACAGAGGCGGAGTCATCACGCCTACCCCTGTCCGCCATAAGACACCATCGGAGACACCACAGAGGCGGAGTCATCACACCTACCCCTCCTTACCCTGTCCGCCATAAGACACCATCGGAGACACCACAGAACCAGAGTCATCACACCTACCCCTCCTTACCCTGTCCGCCATAAGACATCATCGGAGACACCACAGAGGCGGAGTCATCACACCTACCCCTCCTTACCCTGTCCGCCATAAGACACCATCGGAGACACCACAGAGGCGGAGTCATCACGCCTACCCCTCCTTACCCTGTCCGCCATAAGACACCATCGGAGACACCACAGAGGCGGAGTCATCACGCCTACCCCTCCTTACCCTGTCCGCCATAAGACATCATTGGAGACACCACAGAACCAGAGTCATCACACCTACCCCTCCTTACCCTGTCCGCCATAAGACATCATCGGAGACACCACAGAGGCGGAGTCATCACACCTACCCCTCCTTACCCTGTCCGCCATAAGACATCATCGGAGACACCACAGAGGCGGAGTCATCACACCTACCCCTCCTTACCCTGTCCGCCATAAGACACCATCGGAGACACCACAGAACCAGAGTCATCACACCTACCCCTCCTTACCCTGTCCGCCATAAGACACCATCGGAGACACCACAGAGGCGGAGTCATCACACCTACCCCTCCTTACCCTGTCCGCCATAAGACATCATTGGAGACACCACAGAACCAGAGTCATCACGCCTACCCCTCCTTACCCTGTCCGCCATAAGACACCATCGGAGACACCACAGAGGCGGAGTCATCACGCCTACCCCTCCTTACCCCTGTCCGCCATAACACTATGTGTCCACTGCCCACCTCCTATCCTATCCTATGCCACGACCCGTTCCTCAGTAGCAGCTATCAGCCAGCCGCAGCGCGACCCGTCCTCCCCCGGTCACCGTCACCGTAACACTGGATAACCTTCACGGCCAGCACCCGCCGTGTCACGATGACTCACGAAATGACTCATCGCACCCCGCGAGGCGCCGCCGCCTTGGGTTTTGCTTGCACTGATTACACTGATAAGTTCTAGTCTCCACTGGCTATAGGCTGCCGAGTGGCTGAGAAGTGGAAGTCGTCCGCTTATTAAGGTATTGGAAGTTAACACAGACCTGAACGGAACACTTATCGCAGTGAACGCACGGTAGTGAAAATTAAGGTAATTGGCCTCAAGCACTGTAAACAGGAATATTCCAACTTAAACATGAGGTTTAAACCTGGGATGGCTTAAAACCTACTTCGGTTCGCCTCAAACTCTCTATATGAACTTAAAAATCATTTCCACACGTGGAAACATGTGACTTCGGTTGTAAGACGTTACCATTTCCCAATGTGACTGTATTTACATCCACCAAGCCATGGGACGACACTTACCGCAGCAGTACGGTAGATTATGTTTGACGTCACGGGCATATACTGATCAAGGTCGCACAACAGCTGGCGGATTCGCTACTTTGACACTTGTAGCGTGAACTTGGAATATTGGAAGTGATTATTACACCACTCCCACTGATAGCCAACATACACAACTTTCAAACCACACAGTATCTATTGGTCCATACAAATGATGACGCGTGCGGTCGTATGCTGATGCTAACCTTCTTTGGAAAAGAAGATTATAGTGCGGTAATAGGATCCATGTGGCTTGTCTCGTCCTGTCATCTCTGTTAATTTGTATCAAAGGAAATGCCATTTTCGTGACCTTTGGATACAAATACGTATTTTACCAAAGAGTTACAAGGTAAAACATTCTCTTCAACGTGCGTTGTCTATTCATGACATTGATTTGACTCGGCACATTTGTGCATTCCATGGCCATGACTCACACAAGCTAACAGCGATCAATCGGTGTAAATATACTCGCCGATCTCACCTGCGAACAAATGTTGCTAGGTGCCGTTGGGTGACCTCCCTGGCTCAATAGCAATGAGTCATATGTGACACGAGGTTGACAATGACTACTGCCGACACCACTGGTCAGTGGTCACAACAACGAGGGACGATTGCCAGGGTAAACAAAAATGACTCACCGGGAGAGCGAACGAATGGTCAGAGGATCCTCACGGATATTGATACACAAGACAGTAGTCGCCAATGTCGGTGAATTAGGTACAGTAGTGCGGGAAGAAGAGCGTACGCGAATATGGCACGGACGCGAGACTGATACGAGCGATTTGTATTTATTATTTTACAAGGTGACCCTTCAATTTCTAAAGATAAGTGGCAAAAGTTTATCCGTTATCAACTCTAGATAATTTATATATAATCAGAATGAAAACATGATACCGTTACATTGGATAATTTTGAATCGAAATGGGAAGTCACAGGGCGATCATCGAAGATACTGTTATAACAAATTAAACACGTGCTTTTATCGACTATCTATTCATCCTTAATGGAATTACTTAAATATGCATTGTAAACAAACATCCCCTCAGATACACCTGAACACTGAAATATAACTTACAGCGAACAGGGTCAGCCAGCAGTCTAACTGTTCAACCACACCCCAAAGGAAACAACAACACCCTTTTGAAGATGTTGATCTTCAGCGGCCAAACAATCACGGCACCGGAGCCAGTCGTGGCTGGTAGCTCTAAGCTCAATGATGTACAGCTGACAGTGACACTGTCAGGCAGTCAACTGACAGTGACACCGTCCCGGCGAGTGGTGACTGCTGACTGCCAGATACGGTCTCGCCTGGCCGCCGGCCACCGGACTCACCAGCGATGGTATGCTCTGTTCTATTTTGTTAATTATTTGACCACTCACCGATGAAAGGCCACTCACCGGCGGTACTTTATGTTCTGTTCTGTTCATTTCTCTGACCACTCACCGGTGGTACTTTATGCTCAGTTCATTTCTCTGACCACTCACCGATGGTGGGTGTGTTCTTGAGCGGCAGTTCTGCCTCAGAGGCCTTCCTGATGAGGTGGCAGAGCGCGTGTCGCATCAGTTCGCCACCGAGACCCCGCAGCATCTGCCTCCGATTCAGATCGTCACAGACGCCGGCGATGAACTGCAGAGCGGCCGAGTCTGCCGGGCGGTAACGGTGGGGAGGGGAGAGGGGTCAGATGGGGTCAGATGGGTCAGATGGGGTCAGATGGGGTCAGATGGGTCAGATGGGGTCAGAAGGGGTCAGATGGGGTCAGATGGGGTCAGATGGGTCAGATGGGTCAGATGGGTCAGATGGGTCAGATGGGGTCAGACGGGGTCAGATGGGGTCAGATGGGTCAGATGGGTCAGATGGGGTCAGACGGGTCAGATGGGGTCAGATGGGGTCAGATGGGGTCAGACGGGGTCAGATGGGGTCAGATGGGTCAGATGGGGTCAGATGGGTGAGATGGTGTCAGATGGGGTCAGATGGGGTCAGACGGGGTCAGATGGGGAGAGATGGGGTCAGACGGGGTCAGACGGGGAGAGACGGGGTCAGACGGGATCAGATGGGTCAGATGGGGTCAGATGGGGTCAGATGGGGTCAGATGGGGTCAGATGGGGTCAGATGGGGTCAGATGGGGTCAGATGGGGTCAGATGGGGTCAGATGGGGTCAGATGGGGTCAGATGGGTCAGATGGGGTCAGATGGGTGAGATGGTGTCAGATGGGGTCAGATGGGGTCAGACGGGGTCAGACGGGGAGAGATGGGGTCAGATGGGTCAGATGGGGTCAGATGGGTCAGATGGGGTCAGATGGGTCAGATGGGTCAGATGGGGTCAGGTGAGGTTAACAGGTGTCAGTTGGGGTAACATGGGGTTATAGCTGGTTAGGTGAGGTGGTGTCTTAAGATGGAGTGAGGTGAGGTCAGATATGGTTTGATGAGATCAAATGAGGTTAGATTAATTCAGATGATATTAGATGTCAGAGAAAATTTAGATTTGATGATTCGAGATGTCAGATGAGTTTAGATGATAGGGTTCAGTGATATGGGATGTGATAACGGGAATACATGCCAACCAACTTCAGATACACCGAGTCTTTGAGAAGTATCAGTACTCACAGGTTGATCTAATTTCAGCTGCAGCAAAACACACGATATATGCGTCATTTATATGATACACATTTCCTATTAATCCTGCAGGTGTTGCTATTAAAAAATAAGCAAAAATGGACCAACCTTTCGGCTTTAAGAAACAGCCTGAATACAATATATATGCGAGGCTTAAATCACGGTAAAATTCATGGTAAAAGCTAAATCAATTGAAAATCCATTGGTCTGTCCCAACAAGTCATTACAAACTACATCACTGAATCCAACCGAAAGCCCTAGCGAAAGCCCTAGCGAAAGCCCTAGCGAAAGCCCTGGTGTCAATCTCGGTACAATGCCCGGCCCCGGAGGGCCGTACCAATGTACTGTGCGGCGTGCTGGCCGTGCTGGCGGGCGTGCTCAGATAGGGCGTGCACCACCTCGGCCACGGCCAGCAGCGCGCCGTGTCGCGCGTTCAGGTCGATGCCGAGGCAGAGGGGGCGCAGCATGTCCATCACGTAGCCAGCCGTGTAGTCGACGGCGCACGGCGTCAGGTTGTGCAGCGCCTGGCGAGAGGGACCGATCGGTAATGGTGACACAATGATAAAGTAACGCAACCATGTTAACACGATCCGCGGTTTGGTTTTCGATATAGGGCAATCAGGCAGGGTTCTAGGATTGCTTTGGGGCTTGGGTGCGGAGTGGAAAATTCTGGCTAAAATAAGCATAAAGAGTGGAAAATTCAACCAAAAACATATGCACTCGGCTGTATCAATACCCAATTACCTGCTCACCAGAATTAGTTATTACCTATGCCAATTATCACCTGTCTTTCCCTACACAGGCTGTCCCTCTCATTACATCCAAAAATCAGATCAGGGTTCCAATTATCCAACACACTTTAAAATACAGTGGAAAATGCACTGAAAAACTCTGGAAGAGTGGACAAATAGTATCCATAGGGTGTCATTTTCCACGAACATTTACCAATGCTAGGACACTGGGTAATGGTTCGGGGTATAGGGTAGTAGTTCGTAGTAACTGGGGCTTTCGGGCTCCGCGACTGCATGGTGATGTGGCGTTCATTCGGGGTATAGGTGCCACAACTGTAGGTGTTACGTCGTCACCCAAATATAAATATTAATCTCACTTCACAAAATAATATTATACATGATCACAGATAAATATATCATGAATCGTGAT
The DNA here is from genome assembly GCA_036785665.1 of Chirona hameri. Classification (NCBI taxonomy): domain Eukaryota; kingdom Metazoa; phylum Arthropoda; class Thecostraca; order Balanomorpha; family Balanidae; genus Chirona; species Chirona hameri. Next base: position 238,196 of record JAXIVJ010000336.1, on the reverse strand, counting down.
AATTCACAAATATACGAAACACGCCAAAAGATGACTGAGTGAGCAGCTCAAGACGAAAATCGTGCTTTAGCAGAGCTGCGGAAAATCTCTGGCCCAGTGGCAAACCCGACCTCTCCCGTGACCTCTGCCGTGACCTGTCCGGTGTCTCTAATCTTGATCAGAGTCATCAATGCGGTACCTTTGCGGTGACCTCTCGGATGGCTCCGTCCCAGTGGTTGATCTTCTTCTCCAGCAGGTGAGCTATCATAGGCTTTGTGTATTCCGGGAACTGTCCCACAAACGTGCTGTAACATGGAATGATCACTTAGAAAGCGGGAAAGCTGGACAGGGCACGCATTTCGTGTCCGCGAATATTTATCTATATAACGCATTTGTCCTAAATATAAAATAATAAGAGAGTGAGCGACAAAGCATACAGTAGGCGCCATACAACTGAAGCGCCCTAGATCACCAATCATCATCACAAAACAAACAGATAGGCTGGCCGATTCAATCAGCCCAACATACCAGCATACCCCGTTTCTATAGTCACCCATAAGCATGTTACCTAGCATGACAAGCAAACGGTGCTCGCAAATCCTACATATGCTGTAAGGAGGAAACATCCCCACGCATACGAAACATACGAAACATACGAAACATACGAAACATACAAAACATACGAAACATACGAAACATACGAAACATACGAAACATACGAAACATACGAAACATACGCAACATACGAAACATACGAAACATACGCAACATACGAAACATACGAAACATTCGAACCATACGAAACATACGAAACATACGAAACATACGAAACATACGAAACATCCGAAACATACGAAACATTCGAACCATACGAAACATTCGAACCATACGAAACATACAAAACAAGAAAAATACGAAACATACGAAACATACGAAAATACGAAAAATGCGAAACATTCGAAACATTCGAAACATACGAAACATACGAAACATACGAAACATACGAAACATACGAAACATACGAAACATACGAAACATCCGAAACATACGAAACATCCGAAACATACGAAACATCCGAAACATACGAAACATACGAAACATACGAAACATACGAAACATACGAAACATACGAAACATACGAAACATACGAAACATACGAAACATCCGAAACATACGAAACATCCGAAACATACGAAACATCCGAAACATACGAAACATACGAAACATACGAAACATACGAAACATACGAAACATACGAAACATACGAAACATACGAAACATACGAAACATACGAAACATACGAAACATACGAACCATACGAAACATACGAAACATACGAAGCATACGAAGCATACGAAACATACGAAACATACGAAACATACGAAACATACGAAACATACGAAACATACGAAACATACGAAGCATACGAAACATACGAAACATACGAACCATACGAAACATACGAAACATACGAAACATACGAAGCATACGAAACATACGAAACATACGAAACATTCGAACCATACGAAGTGACCACCCCATGCACCGTATCCACCGTGACTGCCTGGCCATATCGCCCTTCCTAGTCCCACCTGATGACTATATCGCCCTTCCTAGTCCCACCTGATGACTATATCGCCCATCCTAGTCCCACATGATGACTGTATCGCCCGTCCTAGTCCCACTTGATGACTGTATCGCCCGTCCTAGTCCCACCTGATGACTATATCGCCCATCCTAGTCCCACCTGATGACTGTATCGCCCGTCCTAGTCCCAACTGATGACCGTATCGCCCGTCCTAGTCCCACCTGATGACCGTATCGCCCGTCCTAGTCCCACATGATGACTGTATCGCCCGTCCTAGTCCCACCTGATGACTGTATCGCCCGTCCTAGTCCCACCTGATGACTGTATCGCCCGTCCTAGTCCCACCTGATGACTGTATCGTCCATCCTAGTCCCACCTGATGACTGTATCGCCCGTCCTAGTCCAACCTGATGACCGTATCGCCCGTCCTAGTCCCACCTGATGACCGTATCCCCCGTCCTAGTCCCACATGATGACTGTATCGCCCGTACTAGTCCCACCTGATGACTGTATCCCCTGTCCTAGTCACACCTGATGACCGTATCGCCCGTCCTAGTCCCGCCTGATGACTGTATCGCCCGTCCTAGTCACACCTGAGACTGTATCGCCAGTCCTAGTCCCACCTGATGACTGTATCGCTCGTCCTAGTCCCACCTGATGACCGTATCGCCCGTCCTAGTCACACCTGATGACCGTATCGCCTATCCTAGTCCCACCTGATGACTGTATCGCTCGTCTCCTAGTCCCACCTGATGACTGTATCGCCCGTCCTAGTCCAACCTGATGACTGTATCGCCCGTCCTATTCCCACCTGATGACTGTATCGCCCGTCCTAGTCCCACCTGATGACCGTATCGCCCGTCATAGTCCCGCCTGATGACTGTATCACCCGTCCTAGTCACACCTGATGACTATATCGCCCGTCCTAGTCACACCTGATGACTGTATCGCCCGTTCTAGTCCCTCTTGATGACTTATCGCCCATCCTAGTCCCACCTGATGACTGTATCGCCCGTCCTTGTCCCACTTGATGACTGTATCGCCCGTCCTAGTGCCACCTGATGACTGTATCGTCCATCCTAGTCCCACCTGATGACTATATCGCTTTCCTAGTCCCACCTGATGACCTTATCGCCCGTCTTAGTCCCACCTGATGACCGTATCCCCGTCCTAGTCCCACATGATGACTGTATCGCCTGTCCTAGTCCCACCTGATGACTGTATCGCCCGTCCTAGTCCCACCTGACGACCGTATCGCCCGTCCTAGTCCCGCCTGGTGGCTGTATCGCCCGTCCTAGTCACACCTGAGACTGTATCACCAGTCCTAGTCCCACCTGACTGTATCGCTCGTCCTAGTCCCACCTGATGACCGTATCGTCCGTCCTAGTCCCACCTGATGACCGTATCGCCCATCCTAGTCCCACCTGATGACTGTATCGCCCGTCCTAGTCCCACCTGATGACTGTATCGCCCGTCCTAGTCCCACCTGATGACCATATTGCCCATCCTAGTCCCACCTGATGACTGTATCGCCCGTCCTAGTACCGCCTGATGACTGTATCGCCCGTCCTAGTCCCACCTGATGACTGTATCGCCCGTCCTAGTCCCACCTGATGACCGTATCGCCGT
>JAXIVJ010000336.1:57500-232500 GCA_036785665.1 Chirona hameri | reverse complement strand
TCAGCAGACCGCGCCGACCTGACAGGAGGCAGGGAAGGTCAGGTCAGGTCAGGTCAGGTCAGGGCAGGGCAGGGGAGGTCAGATCAGGTCAGGTCAGGTCAGGTCAGGCAGGGGAACAGTCAGCAGACCGCGTCGACCTGACGGAAGGTAGGGAAGGTCAGGGCAGGTCAGGTCAAGGTCAAGGTCAGGTCAGGCAGGGGAACAGTCAGCAGACTGCGCCGACCTGGCGGGAGGCAGGAAGGTCAGGGCAGGTCAGATCTCGTCAGGACACGATGGCGTCTAGTCAGCTATATCGAGACCGATGATATCCTAATGACGATGCCATGTCTGCTGACATACCGCACAGGACGGGTTTAACGTTGTCTTGTCACACCAGTCTATCGCGTACTTAGTCCGAGTCCGCCTAGCGCCGAGTTAACTGACTGGAGTTACACATTCAGACGGCGCTGGCGAGTACAAAGAGTTCACTTCTAGCGAAATATACACCGCCCGGGATACTCAGCTTCAACAAGCAGTGTATGCAGCGTCCCGAGATAGTACCTTAACGAAACACTGCCCACTGAAACTCCTCGGTACAAGCCCTCGATCATTACCTTCAACAAACGCCAGCCCTGGCACCAGACAGCACACAAAAGAAACACTCCCCCACTGTGACTCCCGGCTACGAGCCCTCGATCTTCAATCTTACCCTCTTTAAACGACATGTGACCAGCCACGAGACAGTACCTCAACAAAACACTGTCCGCTGTTACTCCCGGGAACCGAACAGCTGTATCTAAACCTGGAGGCGAGGCGTCTCCGCCACGTACCGAGCTCTGCGAGCGCCAGACAGCCGCCATGCCAGGCAGACATGTTGTCCCGCAGTGTGAACACGTCCATCAGGCTGTCCAGCACCTCGTCCGCCAGCGTCTTCGGCAGCCGGTTGGTGATGCGGCCCACACCCTTCGCGGCCGACCACCTGCAAAGGTAGAGAGACAGGTGTTAAGCCTCCGAGCACTTTCAGACTAGCCTCCACATACAGCAAAGTGTTCCTTTTTCGTCTTTCTCCGAGCATGATATCATCCCGAACATGTTTTGCCTATGCTCAGCTAAACTTTAGCAGCATCTCCGGATGTAGCTTTCCCATCCACAAACCACCCACATACCTAGTCCTAGATACAAACACTGTCTTACGGTCAGACAGCTGCTTAATAATATTAACGACTGGTCAAAACACATTCCACAAGTTCAGCCTATCCCTCAATCGCTTGTCAGTCAAAACACATTCCACAAGTCCAGCCTATCCCTCAATCGCTTGTCAGTCGAGACACGTCTATCATTCCCCACCTACCGACTCGACCACAATGTATTGGTCCCTCTTATTCTCATCACTTCCGTGCGCAGCGCCTTTACTCGCTCCCTGCCGCCGCATCTCCCCGCTGTACCGCCTGTCCCGCCCTCCTTACCCTGCCCCTCCGTTCCGCACCTGACCACGGTGTCCTTGTCTCGCAGTGCCTGTAGCACCACCTCCAGCACCTCGTCTATCTCCTCCGGCACATCATAGTTCTCGTCTGCGTCCGTCGGGCCGGAGGGGGCCGCGGAGGAGGCGGAGCAGTCGTCCGCCGGGGCAGCCCCCTGCTGCACGCTGGCGGCCAGAGAGCGCTGTCCCCGCTCGTACCGCCACGCCGCCACCCGGGTCGGGAGGAATGTCAGACCTGCCGGGCACCGGGAGTGTGTCAAGTTTCAGGGAGAGGCGCGGAGTAAAGAGACATTCCAGGTGTCGACCAGCGTGCGAAGTGCAGTTAGGTCTGTCATGTGAGAGGGTAGGAATGGAAGTTACAGAGAAGCTGGACAAAGGTCAGAGTATTGTCAGGAAAAGAAACGGCCGTTGGGCCAGTAGAAGGGACGAGTGTCTGCTCTCGGGAGAGCAGAAGACACAGTTTACACTCATCTCCTCAACCCGCTCACACCACTTACCCCAGTTTACCAACACGGACACCACTCTCAACCGTGTCCACAATCAGCACAATTCCAACAGCGTCATCAATCCCACCCCACCCTGCCCATCCCACCCTCTGTCTTCTCCCACACTCTCCACCCTTCCATCACATTCACCGACTTAACCCACGCTCTACACCGGCCGTCCACACACACTCTCCATCCCTCCACCCCCCTCCACTCACCGACGCGCTGGACGGACTTGAGCGCCAGTTTGCGGATCTGGGTGTTGCTGTGATCCAGCCGCCCCGAGGCCAGCAGTCTCCGGAGGACGTCCGGCGCCAGAGGCAGCAGGTCGGCCCGCTTCCCGTGCTTAAACACGGCCGCCAGACAGCCGAGCGCGCCCAGCAGCGAGGCCAGCTGAGAGTCGGCAGACTCACACATCTGTGGAGAGCGGGAGGGGGGGGGGGGGGTCAGGCAGGGTGTCAGGGGAATTCGCCAATTTGAGGCGGTGTGATGTGCTGGTATTCTACAAGGGTTAAATGTTAGCAAGGTGCATTTTTATATAGGTAGATGCAATTCAGGTTGAGTTATTTGATTGACTTGACTTGATCCGTCTTACCGTCAGTGTCCAGTCGACCAGCTCGGGCAGATACCGTCCGACGTTGTCGGGACGTGTCACGAACTTGGACGCCACCAGACCGGCCGCGTCACGGCTCTTGTCCGTGGCGTGCAGGTACAGCTGTGTCACCCTCATGATGCTGCCGGAGACACGGTCAGGTCAATGGCGTGCAGGTACAGCTGTGTCACCCTCATGATGCTGCCGGAGACACGGTCAGGTCAATGGCAGGGTCACTACGTCACGTGGTCATCAGGGCCATGTCACTGAGGTTAACCTGCGCCCCGTTGGGCCTCTCAGTCACCTTCACCCTGGTGTGAGGGGAGGGTCAAAATGACCCCCCCCCCCACTAACTCGAAAACTAAAAGCGCTAGAAAAACGCGGAACAAAGCGTTCGAAAGTTCTCGACAAGGACATTCGAAGTTACTTCGGGCATTGTTTTGGCTCAGGTCAATATTGAGGTCACCAGAGGGCATTCAAGGGAATAGTTCACCTTTGACATAGGGTTTTGAACTGAGATAGCAATTTGTAGAGCAGATCGAAAAACGGGTTGTGGTGAAAGAATTACCTCGCTACTCTAAGTAATTTCGACACAGGATGTAATGTCATGGTAGCTGTAGATCTGGGCACGAAACAGCTTCATCTAAAAGGGGCGCTTTTATAAGACGCTGTTCGGCTGTTTCGTGCCCCGATCAGGGCACGAAATTTGAAACTCTTCGACGAATATCCAGCTATCGTCCAAACAAATGCCATATTCGTATTTTTTTGCGGCTCGAAATATCCCGTACAGCCAAATTTCGAGACAACTTTCAAGGTGACCTATATTCCCTTTAAAGGTCAAATTTGACAAATATAGGATTTTGCTCCAGAAACCTCCAAATATCTCGGGAACTATGATACTAAGAACTAACGAAAAAATAATCGCAAACTCTTGAAAATTTAATCACCACTGGTGTCCTCAAATGTTAGTTAATTTCAATAGTTTAGGCTCCAGAGGTCACCAAAGCTCACGATGGCATTTTCCTCCAAAAGTTTTTCAGTAAATAACTTTGTATCGGTTAAACATAGAGCAATAATTTAAACACTATCGTGCTTAGCTCGTCAAGACGCATCGAAATATATTAATGGTGACCGAGTTAGATAAACTTCAAAATTTGACCTCAGGTCAATGTCATTTCGTGACCTAGGTATGTCATGTTGCATATGGAGCGACGCGTCTCGACGAGACAAACACATTGGTGCCAGTCGCATGTCTCTATCTGTATTATATCACGAGGAATTGGCAAAAAAAGTGTTCGTGACCTCAGATGACCAAAGATGACCTTGCAGAGGTCACTGAGCAACAATTGCACCTGGGTCATCAAGACTGAGCTAAAGTAACATGTTTATGAAATAATTGACCTGATATAATTCATATTCTCTGAAAAGGAAGCATCTGTATATTTTCCCATTGACTTATAATGGGGAGGTCACGAAATTGACCCGACCTTAGGTCACCGATATAACAAATCCGAAATATACGAATTGTAGGTATATATGACCTTACGAAATCCTGCAAGTTTCAAATTTCTCGGACAAACACACTTTGGCACGACCACAAACATTTTTGGAGGTAAGGTCAATTAACGTGACCCGGTGACCTGACCTGAGATGACCTGAGGTCAAAACTTTCACACAATGTGGGTAATTAATGTACAAGCAGCTGTGCCAAATTTAGCGGCGCTTGCCGACGTTTTCCCGCTATTCCCGAGAAACCTCAGGGGGCGGGGTCAAAATGACCCCCACCAGGGCGAAGGTTAAGGTCGCTACTCACTCGGGATAAAGCATTGTGAATAAGTTCGCAGCAATCATGTTCCAGGATCTTTCTGACGAAAGGCTGCAATGGATCACGTCGACCCGAGCAAGTATGGAGCCAAACCTGAAAGTGCATGCACACTGCACTTTCCTTGGTAGAATGGGGCCAGGGCAAAACACTATCAGCTCTGTGGCCGCCTGAAGGTCAGATTAAGAACAGAATATTCCGAAATAACGCTCTAGACAGATGGCCACAAGTAAGCTTGCTCTATACGCCATATAACCTTAGAAGTTAAGGCGCCCTAAAACCAAAATTCACCACACTGAACTTGTTCACATTGCTAAGCCCGCCTTTTTCTCGGCTCTCCGTCCTCACCGTTGAGCGATGGGCTCCTGATTGCCGTCATCGAAGGTGGTCATGTTGAAGGGGATGATGACGAGGATGGCCAGCCACAGCAGCAGCATGTACCGCGTGGCCCAGCAGGTGGTGTCGGCCGGGTCCTGGCGCTCCAAATACTGCAGCACACGCTCCACATCGTCCACCTGGTGGCAAAAACGGGAACTAGTCAACCCGGCCGGCGGGCGGCAGTGATCGGAGCGTGTGTCAATCCTACCTGCCTGACATCTATCGGGCAGAGAAGGAAGTATTTAACTTGATGGACACCTGCTGGTTGGAGCAGCAACTATGACTTGTCAGAGAGGAATGGTGCAAAACTGCACAGCTGCCATGTCGGATCAAGAGCTGCTTGAGTCAGGTTACGACGAGAGGACGTACACTGCGTAGCGTTATCCGTAACCACATGTTCGGCTGGTGGGCGGTGTTCAAGACTTATCCGGTTCGGCATGTTAGGTTCGAGCCACTTCGGCCCTCAGGACAGGTGACGCTGGGGTCCGCGCACTGTGTCTGGGTATGTTTCGGCACGTTTAACTTCTGCGACTTAATTACCACGGAGACTTACTAGGACATGGCGGCCGGATTACTGGATCCGACCAGCGAAACAAGTACAGCTAAAGCAGGAAAATCGGATCTCGGAAATGCATCCTATCAAAAAGCAAGGGTGAGTATTTAAGTGGCGCGAATATCGCACAGAGTATAGTGAAACCTAGACTATCCAGAGAGGACATGATAAATGACTTTTACCCGTGTGGTAACATGCAATATAAGCACATGGGACAGCGGCAACTGTTCTCACCTCATGTGGCATGTGCCGCACCATCGACTTTGGCCCCCTCAGCTTAATGATCATCACCATGTACTTGAACGTGACGTGCACCAGCTGCTCGGGCGCGCGGAACTCGTCCAGGTGGCCGAGCAGCGCGGCCAGCAGCGACTCCAGGTCCTTGTCAAGCAGGTGCGGCTGCTCCTGGTAGTAGTCGAGGATGGTGGTGAAGTGCTGCAGGCGGGCCTCCACCAGCCCTGCATTGGAGTAGATCTCAGGCAGCTCCCCGATCAGGGTCCGCACCTCGGGAAGGTCCTCGAAGCGTTCCAGCGCGCAGCCCAGCCCGATGTTCTCCATGTCTTCCTCCTCCATCGGAGCATCAGCAGACCTTGTCATGGTCTGTCAGAGAGGAGAGGGAGCATCAGCAGACTTTGTCATGGTCTGTCAGAGAGGAGAGGCGAGCATCAGCAGACCTTGTCATGGTCTGTCAGAGAGGAGAGGGAGCATCAGCAGACTTTGTCATGGTCTGTCAGAGAGGAGAGGCGAGCATCAGCAGACTTTGTCATGGTCTGTCAGAGAGGAGAGGGAGCATCTGCAGACTTTGTCATGGTCTGTCAGAGAGGAGAGGGAGCATCAGCAGACCTTGTCATGGTCTGTCAGAGAGGAGAGGGAGCATCAGCAGACTTTGGCATGGTCTGTCAGAGAGGAGAGGGAGCATCAGCAGACTTTGTCATGGTCTGTCAGAGAGGAGAGGCGAGCATCAGCAGACTTTGTCATGGTCTGTCAGAGAGGAGAGGGAGCATCAGCAGACTTTGTCATGGTCTGTCAGAGAAGAGAGGGAGCATCAGCAGACTTTGTCATGGTCTGTCAGAGAGGAGAGGGAGCATCAGCAGACTCTGTCATGGTCTGTCAGAGAAGAGAGGGAGCATCAGCAGACTTTGTCATGGTCTGTCAGAGAGGAGAGGGAGCATCAGCAGACCTTGTCATGGTCTGGTCAGAGAGGAGAGGCGAGCATCAGCAGACCTTGTCATTGTCTGTCAGAGAGGAGAGGGAGCATCAGCAGACTTTGTCATGGTCTGTCAGAGAGGAGAGGCAAGCATCAGCAGACTTTGTCATGGTCTGGTCAGAGAGGAGAGGCGATCATTAGCAGACTTTGTCATGGTCTGTCAGAGGGGAGAGGGAGCATTAGTAGACTTTGTCATGATCTGTCAGAGAGGAGAGGCGAGCATCAGCAGACCTTGTCATGGTCTGTCAGAGAGGAGAGGCGAGCATCAGCAGACCTTGTCATGGTCTGGTCAGAGAGGAGAGGCGAGCATCCGCAGACTTTGTCATGTTCTGTCAGAGAGGAGAGGGAGCATCAGCAGACTTTGTCATGGTCTGTCAGAGAGGAGAGGGAGCATCAGCAGACTATGTCATGGTCTGTCAGAGAGGAGAGGGAGCATCAGCAGACTTTGTCATGGTCTGGTCAGAGAGGAGAGGCGAGCATCAGCAGACTTTGTCATGGTCTGGTGAATGAGGAGAGGCGAGCATCAGCAGACTTTGTCATGGTCTGTCAGAGGAGAGGGAGCATCAGCAGACTTTGTCATGGTCTGGTGAATGAAGAGAGGCGAGGATCAGCAGACCTTGTCATGATCTGGTCAGAGAGGAGAAGTGAGCATCCGCAGACTTTGTCATGGTCTGGTCAGAGAGGAGAGCATTATCAGACTTTGTCATGGTCTGTTGAATGAGGAGAGGCGAGCATCAGCAGACTTTGTCATGGTCTGGTCAGAGAGGAGAGGCGAGCAACAGCAGACTTTGTCATGGTCTGCCAGAGAGGAGAGGGAGCATCAGCAGACTTTGCCATGGTCTGGTCAGAGAGGAGAGGCGAGCATCAGCAGACTTTGTCATGGTCTGTCAGAGAGGAGAGGGAGCATCAGCAGACCTTGGCATGGTCTGTCAGAGAGGAGAGGGAGCATCAGCAGACTTTGTCATGGTCTGGTCAGAGAGGAGAGGGAGCATCAGCAGACTTTGTCATGGTCTGGTCAGAGAGGAGAGGCGAGCATCAGCAGACTTTGTCATGGTCTGGTGAATGAGGAGAGGCGAGCATCAGCAGACTTTGTCATGGTCTGTCAGAGAGGAGAGGCGATCATCAGCAGACCTTGTCATGATGTGGTCAGAGAGGAGAGGCGAGCATTAGCAGACTTTGTCATGGTCTGGTCAGAGAGGAGAGGGAGCATCAGCAGACCTTGTCATGGTCTGTCAGAGAGGAGAGGGAGCATCAGCAGACCGTGTCATGGTCTGTCAGAGAGGAGAGGGAGCATCAGCAGACTTTGTCATGGTCTGTCAGAGAAGAGAGGGAGCATCAGCAGACTATGTCATGGTCTGTCAGAGAGGAGAGGGAGCATCAGCAGACCTTGACATGGTCTGTCAGAAAGGAGAGGCGATCATCAGCAGACCTTGTCATGATCTGGTCAGAGAGGAGAGGCGAGCATTAGCATACTTTGTCATGGTCTGGTCAGAGAGGAGAGGGAGCATCAGCAGACCTTGTCATGGTCTGGTGAATGAGGAGAGGCGAGCATCAGCAGACTTTGTCATGGTCTGTCAGAGAGGAGAGGCGATCATCAGCAGACCTTGTCATGATCTGGTCAGAGAGGAGAGGCGAGCATTAGCAGACTTTGTCATGGTCTGGTCAAAGAGGCGAGCATCAGAAGACCTTGTCATGGTCTGGTCAGAGAGGAGAGGCGAGCATCAGCAGACTTTGTCATGGTCTGGTCAGAGAGGAGAGGGAGCATCAGCAGACCTTGTAATGGTCTGGTCAGAGAGGAGAGGGAGCATCAGCAGACTATGACATGGTCTGTCAGAGAGGAGAGGGAGCATCAGCAGACTTTGTCATGGTCTGTCAGAGAGGAGAGGGAGCATCAGCAGACTTTGTCATGGTCTGTTAGAGAGGAGAGGGAGCATCAGCAGACTATGTCATGGTCTGTCAGAGAGGAGAGGGAGCATCAGCAGACTTTGTCATGGTCTGGTGAATGATGAGAGGCGAGCATCAGCAGACTTTGTCATGGTCTGGTCAGAGAGGAGAGGGAGCATCAGCAGACCTTGTCATGGTCTGTCAGAGAGGAGAGGCGAGCAACAGCAGACTTTGTCATGGTCTGTCAGAGAGGAGAGGCGAGCAACAGCAGATTTTGTCATGGTCTGGTCAGAGAGGAGAGGCCACAATAGCCACAAGTTTATTGTGGATTGTCCTAATACATGTCTTGTCTTGTCTCTCTCAAATGTAATGAAATACATAAACGTAATGTTATATGATCCCAAAAGATGTGACAACAAAATGTAATTATGAATCTTGGATCCCAGTTGTGGGTCCTACAATAAAACTTAGCAATGGATCTTGGGTCCCATGACATGATCTCATGATAAGCAAAGTGGATCCATGATGAGTATGATCCCCAGGGATGATAGGTTCCCACATAAATATTATGCCACAACTTACAGCATTTCTCAACAAAATCTTACAACAGACCATATCAGCTATATTTACAACAAATTGACGGTATTGACAATTTATAGAATAATAAGCTCCAAAATATATTTTGATGGTTTACTGCAGCTGGAGATAGGGTAAAGGTCCAATCTCTGGTCACATCAACATACTTGACTTCATGCTATTGGTGAATGGTGGAGCACACAATATCAACACCCTAAAGCACCAATACACCACTAATAGCATGAAAAGTCTGGTATTTATACATTAACAGATATTGGACTTTTATCCCATCTATGCTTGGTGGGGAATGTATGGGTAACTATAACCCCAGGCACATCCTAATGCCAAACTTTTCATGCTATTGGTAATGTAGTGTGACAGGATCTTCAACATCGCAAATAGCATGAAAAGTCCAGCATTATAATGTGTCTGGTGTTGTAGACGATACTGACACACTAAATCACTAATAGCATGAAAAGTCTGGCATTAGGATGTGTCCAGGATTACAGTTGTTTACTCTAGTTCTGAATAATAATATTTGTTCACTAGAGTGGTGGTAGCATTGCAATCATGGTATTTTCTATGAATTGTGAACTCATAGGCGAGGCCACAGATCCCAGGCAGAATTATCCAGTGTGGTTTTCTCTAGGTACCTTTAAATCCTTATCCGAGAAATAAATATAAAAAAAATTGAAAAGGAAATTAAAAGGGGTGATTGGTTTGTGATTCATAGACCAAGCACAAGCACCATATATTCTTGGGACCAAGGCGCTAACTGGAACTCTCACCCTGTTCCGAGGGAGATATGGGGGGACCTTTCCAAAGCCCAACGAGGATTTGAACCCCGGCCCCTATTTATACAGACCTTGATCTTACCAATGTGCCAGATTGATCCCCGAAAAAAGGGGTGATCGATACCCCGTGTTAGTTAGGCCGTTAACCGCTCCAAATTCCAAGGCTTGTTGTTGTTGTTGTTGGCTTAGGGCGTGTAGCCGTGAGGCTCAGGCGTCCAACTTGAATAGTCTTGTTCCTCTTCTTGCTTGTTATTTCAGGTGTATTCGCTTGGTAGGTACAGTGTATAGTGCCCTGGTAGGTACTACGCGAAATTCCAAGGCGACACGCCCGTAATGACAAACGCGGTGAAGGATGTTTGCGCCAATTTTGTACGAACTGCGCTATAAGCGGCCCCCTTCGTGTGTCTGACGCAACTATGACGTCACTAGGGCCCTGCTACCCCCGCCAGCAACCGTCACCAGTTTCAGTTGCTGAATGCCACCAGTTATGACCTGTGGCGACATAGGGTCACCAGTTTCACAACGTTGGTTATCTTTTGTTCTGAATCGAATGGTGGCACTTTGACGAAAATCAACTCAGCCGCACCGGAGTTGGATGTAATCAAGGCTATGCAAACCGGTGCAATGTCCAAAGTCCGCTTTTGGGCTTTTCAAGGTCACGGTGATGACCTAGGGTCACCAGTTTCGGAACAGGTATAAAACCGTGTCGCCTGAATACATTGGTTGCAATTAAAATGAAACAGCCCAGCCATTCTCGAGGTTGGAGACTGGAGTTGGCTGCGAGCAACGGTCGCATCGTAATAGTGTTTTCTAGTGAAAGTCACCACTGCCTGGGGTCAAGGAGGATATATCTCTATGTGCATGTCAGCGGGCCAGTTAAACAGCCAGGGACCCGCAGGTTTCATGTCACGGTAGATAAACTAAAATAATAAAGTCTTAAAATTTATAATTGTTGATAGCGAACATGATTTCATTCATAGTGAATTTAGTGGACTTGTACTAACAGCGTTGCCATGGTTACCAAGGAGACAGATTGTGTGGTCAAATTACGGTTGTGGCGTATCAAAATCACAAGATTGAAAGAACGGTTCAATCGCGGGGAGCACAGTGGTCAAGGCCGTGGTCAACGAGGCAGGCTATAACAACGTGGCCAAGACCAGAGCCAGAGTACTTACTACTTAGTCAAAGCCATACATAAACAGTGGTAAGATGCTTGATTTCTGTGTCCTGGACCGGGTTTAAATCCCTCGGCGGTCCTCGGAAAAGGTCGATTTAGCCCAAATACTGATACACCTCGGAACTGGACGAGAGTTCCAGTTGCCGCCTTGGTCCAAAAGGATATACCATTACCTAGTGATTGGTTGTAGCCCAAAAGCCAAACATAAATTGAAATTTGTTTAATTCTCGTGGGCATACAATATATTTGGGGTGGTAAGGTGGATCATTTGTAGGACATCTGTTTCATTGCATGCTCCCTGTGCCAGTACAGTTCAAGTCAGGCAAACTGAGAGGAGCAGATACAAATAGATTGATCAATAAATATATTGAAATGGGTGGAGTGATGCCCATATAAGGACATTTGATCTAAATCAAGATCAACTTTGGAACATTCTCACTTTCAAACATGCCATAAGTAACCACAGAAGAAAGACCCATAAGTCATAACCACAATACTTTTTCTTCCAAGATGAAGTACATGAATAACTATAAATTATTTGTGTCCTTAGAGCCTGCACAATCTTTGCCTTGCTTGGAAGCAAATATAATCCATTTGGATTAGCCAGCTGCTAGCACAATCTAAATTTGGGATTAGCCACCTGGTTGGCGATCTACATTTTGATGAGCTAGCTGTTTGTGCGATCTAAAAATGGATCGCTGCCAGAATTTGACCCTGTGCAAAATCAATATTTAGATTGCAGTATCTAAATGAATGAAAGCCAAAAGAAACTTTTCATAGTTTGCTTTTCATGTTCTGAGAACAGTGTACTGCTTTGCCTTGGTGCTCTTGTGGCTCTAACCTAAATTCATCACTTTGTGACTTTGATATTGACATTTAAGTTAGGTCTGCAAGCATGCCCTAATATGGACATAAACAATCCAGTTATTCACCAATCTATTTTGTATCTGCTCCCCTCAGTTTGTCCTGGACTCAAGAGCATCACTTCTTTATATATCAAGGAATGCTTAACTAGATAAAATTATACAACTAGGTAATACATGCCTAGTATAAATATATGTATGTTTTGGAGCACAGCATATGTTTATTCTTATGCCCCATTGGTCCAAACTTGCAACTTCAGCTGAAGTACACAGTGGCAGTGAGCTCTGATCATTATCAGAACCTGAAGAGTTGGTGAGAGCACAGGGAGAATTGGAGTCTGATGATTCAGTTTTCCAAGTCTGATCAATGTTTTGTTTCAGCATATCTGCAGCTTCTGTTGGGATGGCTGAGGAAATGCATGAACTATCAGAGAAGCTTAAGTCCCAATTGCTGCTCAAAGATGGCGGGCCAGGCGATAAGCTGGCGCGCCGCCGTACGCTGGAGGCGCTTTTAAAGCGGGTCGAATTAACACCGGTGCTTCCTGAGGCCGGAGACGCGCCTGTAGTGTCTCCCTGCAGGGACTCTGAGCCGGCCTCACCCCCGAGTGGGGCTGGCGAGGCTCCGCTGCCGATCTCCGAGGTGGTGCAGTGCCTGTCGGATCCCTCCGAGCGCTGCCGGGAGCTGGCCGTGGGCGTGCTGTCCGCCTGGCTGGCGCGGATGCCGGAGCGGCGCCGGCTCTGGCCGCTGCTGGTGGCCGCCCTGCGACAGCGGCTGGCCGCGCCGGAGCCGCAGCCGGCTGAGCCCTCGGAGGAGGTACGACTGCAGCTTCTGCAGCTCACCGGTCAGCTGGTGGCCCGTGACGGCTCACACATGGCGCCCTACCTCGACCACCTGGTGGCAGTGCTCAGCCGTGTGCTGGAAGATCCCAGCCCCGACCTGAAGACGGCCGCCTGTCAGACGACCGGCCTGCTGGCCCGGACTCTGCCGCGCCACTTCCACTTGCAGAGCGCCAGTATCGTGCCGTCGCTGCTGCACAACATGGCGCACCAGCGCTGGCGGGTCCGCGAGCCCTGCGTGCGAGCTCTGGGTACGTCGGTGGTGTGTGTGTGTGGGGGGGGGGGGGGGTAGGGTGGTCATTTGTCAGTAGTGTGGTGTTTCGTTGCCGGAGTATTATGATTATCATCTAAAAGTATAATGGCGGCGCTCTTAAGCCCAAATTATCAAATATAAACTTAAAATGTTCTGTTAGAGTTGTTGGGTATCCGTGGAAGCTTTGCTGCGGGTGGAATTTAACAAGGGTGTCGCGTACTACGTCACCGAGAGCCTTCTCCATGTCACCGCAGGTGACGTGGTACAGTTTGGGGACAACTCGACCGTGCGAGATGTCGTCTCTCATATGGCGCAGCGCATGTTCGACCAAGTGCCGCAGGTGAGACACACGCAGGCGCGGTGACAGAGAGGCTGCCGGTTCGAGTCCGACCGCCTGCGGAATGTTATGCATATCACGAAAGTGAGTCTGAATTGATATAGACACATTTATATCTGAAATGATATCACTTCTGGTGTCAATTTGCTATCGTCATTGGTGGTTGGCTAAAATTGGGTGTGATGAATTGTAACTAAGAGATTGTAAACGAAATTGTCGGCAAAAAGCCCCAAGTGAAAATAGTAAGCGACCGGAAAATCGTTATTTACGTTAACCTTCGACCCGTCAACTCTTTGCGTTTGTGATCTGGGAATTAGAAGGAAGGCCAATAGATGGTTGGAATATTTTGTCTTAAGACGTAGTGACTGCACTGCCGGTTAGCAACTCCACATCAACAATGGATAAACACAAAGGAGAAGCGGGTATGGCTTTAGGGTTTTGTTTTGACTTTGGCTTTGCTTTTGATGATATATGGATATCCGTGGGGAAATGAACAAGTTTCTATTTTCGATGACGCATGACGTCATATGATGTATGCTCTGCAACTGGTTTATCACGGCCGGCTCCGAAAGTAATGACGTCATATGATGTATGCTGTGCAACTGGTTTATCA
Source organism: Chirona hameri (assembly GCA_036785665.1). NCBI lineage: Eukaryota > Metazoa > Arthropoda > Thecostraca > Balanomorpha > Balanidae > Chirona > Chirona hameri. The sequence goes on along the minus strand of JAXIVJ010000336.1, from coordinate 218,670 downwards.
CGGCCGGCTCCGAAAGTAATGACGTCATATGATGTATGCTGTGCAACTGGTTTATCACGGCCGGCTCCGAAAGTAATGTCGCTGCCAAGGGTCGACCGTGCCGTGCAGGCGGCTCAGCGGGGTGCTCGGGTATTGGCGCGGCGTCCAGAGACCAGGGGCCGGTGCCAGAGAGTGTACCGACTTACTTCATCCATTATATCGCTCCGTGATTGGACCGTTTCCGGAAGTCAAACGCCGAATTCCGACCTTTTTCGGTCCTGTGTCGAATTTACTGAGCGTAGCGATGAAATTCATTCACGGCACTCATTTGTTTTCGGTTTGCGATATAATTCTGCTATCTCAGCTGAAAATACGTGTTAAATGTGAACTATTCCCTTTATTCGGTAACCAACAGACTAACCCCGAACGTCATCCATCCACTCAAGCACATAGGCGTACCCAAGGGGGGGGGGGGGGGAAACGGGGGAATTGCCCCCTCCTGAAGGTCCGTACGTGCCCCCTTGGCCGTATGTGCCCCTTTGGAAATAGGGACTGAAGGCCCCTATTTCGAATTTGTTTTAATTTTTTAAGGAAAAAATGTTGAAAATATGCTCTTCTAAAAAATATAGTGGGCCAAATCCGGTATTTTTTTTTGTGTGGGGTACCTTATGCCCCCTGATTAAAAATTGCCCACTCCTGGAGTAAATCCTGGGTACGCCACTGCTCAAGCATGGAAGCCATCTTCATGGCTTATCCAATTAACCCACCAATCAAGGCATACCAGCTGAATTCATTGTAACATTCGGGAATGGCAGACTGAATAGGTCTCAGTTTCCCTTGACTTTTCAAAGTCAGAGTCTGAGATCGGTTATACTGGCGGCTGGCGCTGGCAGCGACTGATTGGCCATGTTGTCTGTACGGACAGGTGCGACTGGCAGTGACTGATTGGCCATGTTGTCTGTGGGGACAGGTGCGGCTGGCAGTGACTGATTGGTCATGTTGTCTGTACGGACAGGTGCGACTGGCAGCGACTGATTGGCCATGTTGTCTGTACGGACAGGTGCGGCTGGCAGCGACTGATTGGCCATGCTGTCTATACGGACAGGTGCGGCTGGCAGCGACTGATTCGCCATGTTGTCTGTGCGGACAGGTGCGGCTGGCAGTGACTGATTGGCCATGTTGTCTGTACGGACAGGTGCGGCTGGCAGTGACTGATTGGCCATGTTGTCTATACGGACAGGTGCGGCTGGCAGCGACTGATTGGCCATGTTGTCTATACGGACAGGTGCGGCTGGCAGCGACTGATTGGCCATGTTGTCTATACGGACAGGTGCGGCTGGCAGTGACTGATTGGCCATGTTGTCTATACGGACAGGTGCGGCTGGCAGCGACTGATTGGCCATGTTGTCTATACGGACAGGTGCGGCTGGCAGCGACTGATTGGCCATGTTGTCTGTACGGACAGGTGCGGCTGGCAGTGACTGATTGGCCATGTTGTCTGTGCCAGGGTTGTGCCCGATTGCGCAATTGACTCAAGTTACTCCCGTCTTGAGGGCAGCCCCTCACAACTGATAAGGAAGGAATGGCAGGGGTCGGGATCGGATCAGTAGAGGTGCAATATTAGTAACAAATAATGTGTGATATATATTGCTCCTTCTACATACATCTAGCACCTCCTACCGGCAGCGCTCGACTGCTGGCACCCTGAGGGGTCAAGTACAAAATGGTGACAACTTGAGTCAATTGCGTCATCGGGCACAACCCTGGTCTGTGCGGACAGGTGCGGCTGGCAGCGACTGATTGGCCATTTTGTCTGTACGGACAGGTGCGGCTGGCAGCGACTGATTGGCCATGTTGTCTGTGCGGACAGGTGCGGCTGGCAGTGACTGATTGGCCATGTTGTCTGTGGGGACAGGTGCGGCTGGCAGTAACGGATTGGCCATGTTGTCTGTACGGACAGGTGCGGCTGGCAGTGACTTATTGGCCATGTTGTCTGTACGGACAGGTGCGGCTGGCAGTGACTGATTGGCCATGTTGTCTGTGCGGACAGGTGCGGCTGGCAGTGACTGATTGGCCATGTTGTCTGTACGGACAGGTGCGGCTGGCAGTGACTGATTGGCCATGTTGTCTGTACGGACAGGTGCGGCTGGCAGTGACGGATTGGCCATGTTGTCTGTACGGACAGGTGCGGCTGGCAGTGACTGATTGGCCATGTTGTCTATACGGACAGGTGCGGCTGGCAGCGACTGATTGGCCATGTTGTCTATACGGACAGGTGCGGCTGGCAGTGACTGATTGACCATGTTGTCTGTACGGACAGGTGCGGCTGGCAGTGACGGAGGTGGCTGGCCGGTGGCTGGTAGAGCTGCCAGACCGGTACTCATTCTTCGCCAAGATCCTGCCACTGCTACTGACCAGGTAAGTGCCAAGATACCGCCGCTGCTACTGACCAGGTAAGTGCCAAGATACCGCCGCTGCTACTGACCAGGTAAGTGCCAAGATACCGCCGCTGCTGCTGACCAGGTAAGTGCCAAGATCCCGCCGCTGCTACTGACCAGGTAAGTGCCAAGATACCGCCGCTGCTGCTGACCAGGTAAGTGCCAAGATCCTGCCGCTGCTCCTGACCAGGTAAGTGTCAAGATCCCGCCGCTGCTACTGACTAGGTAAGTGCCAAGATACCGCCGCTGCTGCTGACCAGGTAAGTGCCAAGATACCGCCGCTGCTGCTGACCAGGTAAGGTGCTCCCCGCGGTGGTGCTCCGGACGGTGCTCCCGCGGTGGTGCTCCGGACGGTGCTCCCCGCAAGTGGTGCTCCGGACGGTGCTCCCCGCGGTGGTGCTCCGGACGGTGCTCCCGTGGTGGTGCTCCCGTGGTGGTGCTCCGGACGGTGCTCCCCGCAGGTGGTGCTCCGGACGGTGCTCCCCGCAGGTGGTGCTCCGGACGGTGCTCCCGTGGTGGTGCTCCGGACGGTGCTCCCCGCAGTTGGTGCTCCGGACGGTGTTCCCCGCAGGTGGTGCTCCGGACGGTGCTCCCCGCGGTGGTGCTCCGATCAGTGTTCCCCGCAGGTAGACAGGGCTTATACATATATGCGGACGTTTTAAATGTAACCGATATGTATTGTGTTTAGGTGTTGTAATAATTCGTTTTACTTTGATATGCTGCGCTAATTTGAAGTTGCTTCGGTCAATGCACATTTTGCAGTATCAAGCCGTACGGTATTATCAATAGGCCCGCGTTATTCCCAGGTGTACGATCTTAACCATTGGTACGGTGCGCGAAAAGTCAGGCTTTGTGCGTATAATTAGCGCGAAACCTCCCAACATTGTTTTTAACCATTTCGTGAGTTAGGGTTGCCTATTGACATAGCTCCCTGTAGTGATATGTGATCACCGAACGGAGCGAGGTCTTCCGTCAGCTAGGTGAAGATTCGATGGTCATCCTGTTCTTGACGTTCTAGTTTCAATGTATATACCAACTACAGTAAAACAGTAAACAAAGGCGCGTAAACACCCGTGGTACAGGCATTTACACATTTTACTTCTTAACCTGGGAGTACGGCCCCTGGGCGAAGCCTTCCGCTCGCATTTTGACCCCGTGAAAATGCACTGCTTGTATGTCCAGTCGCAGCAGCTTACGATATTGTAGTAATTATGACCGGTGTAGTTAAATTTTGGTGCTGCAAAAGAACGAGGCCAAAGTGGGCACATGTTCGAGCGGAGCGCTATTTTATTGTTACGTCATATCGTCCTTTGATAAGCGAGCAAATGTCGGCAGGGGTCAATCGATGAGGTAAACAGAAGTCGGGAGGCTTTGCCGGGCCATGCCGTCATCGATGGTTCGGTAGCGCGATACATAAGGAGCCGCCGTGCATTCGGCCGGTGTTGCAGAGGTCGGTTAGAGTCCGCCGCCGCTGCACGTGACGCTGTCGTGACGCTCCCGCCAGCATTAGGCTGCTGGTTCACCAACTTAGCCGATACCGTAGCTCTGGCTGACCGGCTGAGAGCAGCAGCTGATACGAGACAACGTTCTTGTCGCTCTCACCTGAACCGCGTTTACGGAATACGTGATTGTTTTCACCGTGTGATCGGTCCCATTGACTGTTCGTACTGTACAGTGTACACACTGCGCCCCTCGAGCTTGAGCACGCTCCTCGGGCAAGCGGGCGGCACTGTGCTCTTCTACCCTATTCGCGCACAGCAGAGGTGCTAGTGGAGCTCACCGGCGACTGTCTGGACTCTGGGACGACGGCAGGTAAACGTCTGCCGACTAACCGGAGAACACTGTCTGGTGAAACGGCCACGACGCTGGGCCTTCCTCAGATGCAGAGGTGAAATACTGAGATAATCATCTCGTCCGACACGAGGGCCGGCTAGAGAGTACGCCGAACAGACTGGGTCCGAACAGAGGCCAGGCACGGCTCGTCGCGTGTCGCTCGTCGCTCGTCGCTCGTCGCTCGTCGCTCGTCGCTCGTCGCTCGTCGCTCGTCGCTCGTCGCTCGTCGCTCGTCGTTCGTCGTTCGTCGTTCGTCGTTCGTCGTTCGTCGTTCGTCGTTCGTCGTTCGTCGTTCGTCGTTCGTCGTTCGTCGTTCGTCGTTCGTCGTTCGTCGCTCGTCGCTCGTCGCTCGTCCAGCCTCCGATGTCGCGCGTGACCGTGTGTCGGGTGCGCTCGGCGAGCGTCCGCAGCTCATCCAGTGAGCGGCAAATGCCTGCCGCCAGTCACGAACGGAGTGCCGCTCTCCCTGACTGCGGCTCCCTGGCGTTGCTAGTGCGCCTGCTGCAGCTGGGAGGGCAGATGTCGGCGCCCGGCTGGCTGCCGCTGCTCTACTCCGCCGGCCACTACCTGCTGATGACCACGGCGGCTATGTCTTTCTGGACAGCGGTGCAGCTTGGTCACGCCCTGAAGACGGCCGGCCGCCAGCCCTTCGCCGTGGCGTTCGAGACGGGCCTCTTCGGCACCCCGTATGTGCTGATGTGGCTCAGCATGACGACCACACTCTTCTGCGGACGTCGTCGCTTCTGGAGCCTGCTGAAGGAGGTCACGGAGCTGCTGCGGGACGCGGCCGCCTTCCACAGTCACGTCGGGCATCTGCGGAAGACTCGGCGCCTCATCACCGGCCTCACTGTGGCCGTCTTTGTCCTGATGGTGCTGACTGTGATTGTCCATGCTTTTGAAGCGAAGGTCGTATTGACGTGTTCCTTCTCTATCAGGGAATGCGCAATAAGTTTGCCGGTGACTCTGGTTTTGTCGGCATTTTATGTTTCTTTCTTCCTGATTCCGATCAAGTTTGCACTGGTTGCCTGCATGCTATCCGGGGGTTTTCACACTGTTAATGCCGAGCTGAAAGCCATGGTTGAAGGGGAGCATCTCACGAGTGCGATCGTCGTTCGGCACCTGAGAATTTACCACAGAAGATTGAGCCGAAGCTTTTTCGATACCACTGCATGCATGGGCGCAGAGCTTATGACCTCAATGTTCAATGGAACGATTTGTCAAATTATGTTCTTCCTCTTTCTGGTCGCCAGCATCAAAGATGGGGAACTGATCGTTAAGCTGCCGGTCATTGGCATACTGTTTGTATCGACTCTCATCTCCATCCTTCCTCCTTGCTTCGTGGGACAGCACGTGCTGGACAAAGTGTCCGAGACTCAGGACCTGCTTCTGGAGCTGGGCTCTCGGGACGCTGAGGTCGGTCAGGAGGTTGCCCTGTTCTCTGGCGGCGTGCAGCGTGACCTGGAGAAGACGGGCCACCTCCGCTTCTACCGGCTGGAGCTGTCCACCACTCTCTCCATCACCTCCACCATCCTGACTTACTTCATCGTGATGGTGCAGTTCTATGTGGCTGAGCAGGGTCTGCCTGGCGATGAGAGTCCGACGCCCTGTAATTGGACACGACGCGCCGAGGCCTGATCGGCTGTCCCTCGGCTGCAGCCAGTGGCTCTGTAACTGGACACGACGCGCCGAGGCCAGATCGGCTGTCCCTCGGCTGCAGCCAGTGGCGGATCCACTGGCTGCAGTCCATAGGTACCGTGGTCACGGCCACCAACAAGATTCAGAAATCGGCCGCTAATTGATGCAATTTCTGATTTTGGTAATAATCTGAGCAACTTTGATTGAAACAAGTTTGTTCTCAATGGGGCACCACAATTGAAGCTATTGTAGATGGCGCTGATGATCAACTGCTACCAAGCGGACCGGCGACTGTGCGTCCAGAGTGCAGGGCGCATTGTTTACGGCGGAGTTTTGAAGGGGTTAGAGTGGTACAGATGTGTTCAAACTTATACGAAATGTTGGTGTCTATGAGTGTATTCGAAACCTGAAGGCATGTCTGGCGGAGGTCAATCGTTTGACCTCGGGAGGTCAAAGAGTGCCTGCGATGTCAAATCTTGGGTACCGCATAACTTTTTCCTTAAAGTACTTACCGAAGTCATTTCAACGGCTAAATATTACCACCAGCCTATAGACGGTGCACAACGCAAGACTTTACCCATCCAGGTCACCGTTTGAACTCAGTGCAGGGACGTAGCCAAGGGGGGGGGGGGCACGGGGGCCATGCCCCCCTCCCCCCGAGCAAAACAAATGGACATTAGATATAATGAGATTCTCTGACGACTCGACCCCCCCCCCCCCCCCCCCGGTCAACAACATATGTCTGAGGAGCGAAATTTGTTTCTACCACCGACGTGCCCCCCCCCCCCCCCCTTGAGAAAAATCATGGCTACGTGCCTGACTCAGATCACCTGGGAAGGCGCTAATATCGATTTAACGAGCCGTCCAAATACGCATTCGTTGTTTACCGACCTATTGTGTTCAAACTTACCTTCGGTGGGTTAAAGGGAAGGCGATGGTGGTGGAATGGGTTCTCCAAGTGATTTTTTTTTTTGGGGGGGGGGGGGGTGGGAATATGCGGTAGCACGTGACCCCGTCATTCTCCCATAGGCCATAGTGGTAACTTATGTTGTGACCTGAGGTCAACCGGTGACCAGGGGAGGTCAGATCACTCGTTGTGCTCCGTCTATAGGCTGGTGGGAATATTTAGCCGTTGAAGCGACTTCGATGAGTTCTTAGGGGAAAAACGTATGAGGTACCCGAGATTTTACCTCCCGAGGTCAAACGATTTACCTTAGCGAGAAATGATTTCAGGGTTCGAATACACTCATAGACACCAACATTTCGTATAAGTTTGAACACAATCGGCCGGCAAACAACGAATACGTATTTGGACGGCTCGTTAAATGGATATTAGCGCCTTTCCAGGTGACCTGAGGTCAAACGGTGACCTGGAGGGGTAAATTCTTGCGTTGTGCACATTCGGTGAGTTAAAGGGAAGGCGATGGTGGTGGAATGGGTTCTCTAAGTGATTTGGGGGGAAATTATGCGGTATCCCGTCATTCTCCCGTTGGCCATAATGGTAACTTATGTTGTGACCTGGGTCAACCGGTGACCAGGGGCGGTCAGATCACTCTTTATGCACCGTCTATAGGCTGGTGGGAATAGTTAGCCGTTGAAACGACTTCGGTAAGTACTTTAGGGAAAAAGTTATGGGGTACTCAAGATTTGACCTCGCGGGCACTCTTTGACCTCCCGAGGTCAAACGATTGACCTCAGCGAGAAATGCTTTCAGGCTTCGAATACACTCATAGACATCAACATTTCGTATAAGTTTGAACACATATGTACCACTCTAACCCCTTCAAAACTCCGCCGTAAACAATGCGCCCTACACTCTGACGCACAGACACCGGTCCTATTGGTAGCAGTTGATCATCAGCGCCTCTAGCGGCGATAAATTTATTGTGGTACCCCATTAGTTCGTAATGCGCAAGGAAGCGAAACTTTGAGTTTTCGGAATAGAGCTTGACTTTTTAGATTTAGCTTCCTCCAACCCCACTGTTTGGCCGCTCTGAATTTGCCAGTGCAGGGCCTGGCGTAGTCTGGGGGGTCTGGGGGGTTTTTGCGGCGCCGTAAAGTCATGGCGTTTTTGCGGCGCCGTGAAGTCATGACGTTTTTGCGGCGCTGTAAAGTCATGACGTTTTTGCGGCGCCGTGAAGTCATGGCGTTTTTGCGGCGCAGTGAAGTCATGGCGTTTTTGCGGCGCCAGGAGTCAGTGTAGTCACAGCATTTTTGCGGCGCCAGGAGTCAGTGCGGTCATGGCGTTTCTGCGGCGCCAGGAGTCGGTGTAGTCATGGCATTTCTGCGGCGCCAGGATTCGGTGTAGTCATGGCGTTGCTGCGGCGCCAGGAGTCGGTGTAGTCATGGCGTTTCTGCGGCGCCAGGAGTCTGTGTAGTCATGGCGTTTCTGCGGCGCCAGGAGTCTGTGTAGTCATGGCGTTTCTGCGGCGCCAGGAGTCGGTGTAGTCATGGCGTTTCTGCGGCGCCAGGAGTCGGTGTCGTCATGGCGTTTCTGCGGCGCCAGGATTCGGTGTAGTCATGGCGTTTCTGCGGCGCCAGGAGTCGGTGTAGTCATGGCGTTTCTGCGGCGCCAGGAGTCGGTGTAGTCATGGCGTTTCTGCGGAGCCAGGAGTCGGTGTAGTCATGGCATTTCTGCGGCGCCAGGAGTCAGTGCTGTCATGGCGTTTCTGCGGCGCCAGGAGTCGGTGTAGTCATGGCGTTTCTGCGGCGCCAGGAGTCGGTGTAGTCATGGCGCTTTAGATAGGTGCCGATGCGGCCGATTACCGAGCCAACATTCACCAGGGTGACAGCGGTTGTCCCCCCACTGGTCGGAATTTCCGAAAAGGCGAAGTTGGGTGTATTGAAGCAGTCATAGGGATTGCACGGGAGATGAGTAGATGGATGTTCTAGTTTGAGGAGGCAAACGTGCAACCAACTATTTGTTGTGGTTGCCACTTACCATTTATGCTGTTTTCTCCGCTATAGCTGGAAATTAGTCCACTTTCGTTGTCTCAGATGGACAAACCCTCATTTAGTAACCGAACTGAACGAAAACTTGATATTGCTATAAGCAAAGATAGCCACTAAAGCACGGAAATTTTGGGTGTATGTTATCACACTTGCTTTGTCTTTACGTTTTATCGGATTAGGCTGTTTTCAACATGTTTTCAACATGTTTTCGAGTTGCCGAGATACACCACAGACAACATTATGTTCAGTGGAATGTGGTACCATGACGGTTTCCGGAATGCCATTGAAGTTTCTGCACTGCCATAGTCCATGACCATTTAGATAGATGTACATACCTATATATGGTCGGGTCAATGTTTCAAGTAACGTATTTTCCTATAAGTCGTTTTTGATTCTTTACTCGCCGTCTTTGGCCGACGGCACTAGTGATTGTTGAATGAACGTGTAATTCTTAGCCTAGACAATTCTTCAAGGCAATTCCTGGCCTTCATCCCACTCAGCGGAAGATATTCTGTTTATGTGTTTGGTGCTTTACCTGCTTGTAGAGGGGTAAAGTATATTGCCATTGGCCGTAAAGTATATGTGAGTTTATTGCCATGTGCTTTGTAGTGATTTATTTCGGCGTATCGCTGTTAGTCACATCAACCCATTCATATGGTGATTTATCGGGTTGAGCTGCTTGGGCTTAAATTTACGGTCACCATACGAGATAACCCGTTTATTGGACTGTATTTATACGCGCTAAATATGTTATGGGCGATGCGACTGCACCGTAGACCTTTTATGATGTTCTTAACCCTATTCCCTGCGGGGGCAGATTCTGCCCCCCCCCCCCCCCCCCCCCCCCGGTAGTTTTTTACTTGGCGCTTCTAAACCGTTAGGCCTAGCGTCCTGAAACTTTTGGACTTTTCCCAAAATTGAATGGCGCGTGTTGTGTCAAAATTTTGAAAAAAAATCGGTCAAGCAGAAGCGGTTCCAGGCTCCTGTTTTGGGGAGTGTTACGCGGCGCATACTTCCTTCGTGGTTTGCAGTGCAATAAATGCGTCAGAAACGATGTCAATGCAATATGCATGATAGCTACTGGGATTGTACATATTTTTGGGGCAGAGGCGCACTCAGAATATAAAAAAGATGGTGGCGATACCCACCCTCAAATTAGGTCCAACTTCAAATTAGTAAGATGATAAAAGCGTTACGCGCATGGTGCCCCCATGTTTTTCCTCGCTTCGCCTATGCGCAATATATAAAATTTAACCAATTACAGCATATAATTCCCACATGTGACGTTCATGTCGTCCCAAACAATCACGAACAACACATATTTTTTTCTTCAGAAAATCCCCCCATTTTACATTCCCTGAATACGCCTATGATTTTTTTTTTTGGATATATTAAAGACCAGTTCATTTGAAGCTCAAAAACGTTTGGGGCATGAAAATCGGTCGATCCACATGGCTGCAATGACCTTTCAAAAACACCCAACATTTTCGGATTTTTTGCTCCCTGGCGCCCCATTTTTGAACAAAACCAAAATTGTGTGGTTAAAAAAGAGATCTTGTCATGACGCATTGAATGGCGCTTTCCCCATCAAAATCGACCAAGCGGTTCTCGAGATCTCTGGGGGGTGCAGAATCTGCCCCCCCCCCCCCCCCCCCCCCCCCCGCAGGTTAACGTAATTATGGCCGCCCGCAGGGTAGGCGCCGAGCTGAGAATCTGAAAGACAAACGGTTTACCGCCACTTGTGTGGACGGAATAGTGCACCATTAAAACACTGAATAGCTCGTTTGTGTAAGCCACTAGCACCGTTATGTCCTAGCTGAGCAGTGAGCACGGTATGAACTCGGCGTGCGTTTCCTGGCCGGCGTGACCTGGCCGGTCCGTTAACCGCGCGCCCCCATCTCCAGCCGAACGCGCCCCGCGGGGGTAAATTTCCCCCTCCCCCTTCCTCTCTCGTATCCTCCGAACCAATGACCGCAGCGAGACGCACAAGGCGGCAATCGAAAGCTCTCAATGATACGAATCTAACGCATACCCTAAATTCTTAAAATAAGGTCACATGTCAGGTCACGGTCAGGTCAAAGGTCATAATCGAGTTATTTGAGTTGATATGCCATACTTCCCATTGCAAGCCTTAGATTACGACTATTATCGCACAAAAAGCTCTCAAAGGTATAATACATCTACCACATTACCGAAAGTGACATTGTAACCAAAGGTCAAGGTCAGATCACAAAAGGTCACTATTGGCAAGAGGTCTACGAAAGTCATGCGAGATATGTTTGATGGGTTATTTTACACGTATAATTCGATAGCGGTAACCATTTTTACACACTGACCCCATAGAATGGCCTTTAGGTGAAGTTCGGGTCAAGGTCAGGTCGCAGGTCAAAATTTGGAATTGATTAATCTAAATAAAAAAGGCATGTTTCTCGACTAGTTTTGTCTCAGAAATACAGTGGTGGCATTTATTTGTCTTCATCTGGTCACTAAAAGCCATAAAAGGCAATTTAAAAAATGACGTCAGGAGTTACTCATGCTTAGGGAGCCATACGTCAGTAAAATATGAAGATATCGCTTTGCAATTTGGTGTGGGTATCGTTCATACTTGGTTCTCCAATTCTCCAATATATATTCCGTTTTTTTGTATATATATTTGAAGGGAAAAATATTTTGTGAAGAAAAAAAATGCCGATTAACCAAAAAAAAATTGGTTAATCGGCATTTTTTGGCCAGCGGCGCCAAAGACTAAAAATTTCGAAAATTCGAGTTAGCCTTTTTGAAGATAATGTCATTCCCTTCCCTTTGACGTTTTTGTTTATTTGCAATTTTCTTCAAAACTCGATTATCTACGATTTGTCAAACATTTATATTTTTCCACCAAAAAATGGCATGACATGACGTCACTAAAACGCAGAGTCCTGGGGTTTCAAAATTGGGTTGGAAAACGATACCCTGTGGGTAATATTTTTCCACACTTTTTTCCCAGTTTTACTTAAATTTTACACTCCCTAAATCGAGATGCATTGGATAACTATAACCCTAATACTGATATTACTAATGCTTATATTAACCTGTGGATGAAAAAGATGAGGTAGGAAAGTATTGCCATTTTCTGATGGATGAGTTTTGATAAAACGGAGTACATCATATGGTCTTTTTAGGTTGCATTTTCCACTCTTTATCGTTATTCTTATGCCAAATTTTCCACTCCGCACCCTGGCTTCAAAGCAATCCTAGGACTCTGCTAAAACGTCATTATCTCCCAAACTGCTCCACCAATTTCAATGAAATTTTGACAGAAGACGTAGAATTGATGCAGAATGAGGTACTGAAAGTTTGACTTCGATATCTGTCATAGTCTTGCAGTTATTGAGAAAATCCGGGAGGGGTGGTGAAATTTATTCCCCCCGCCCAGCGGCGCGCGGGTTAAACTCAAGAGCAAGTCCGACGGGTCTATGCTAACTCGGCTATTCCAGCTAACGCTGTGTATGTTTGCCTTTGATTTGTATAATTTATAGATAGAAACATAAAAGAAATAAGATTTTAAGATAGAAATAGGCATACATGTATATATGGGCTATGCATATGCATACTAGATTAAGATATATAAGTCTTTGGTCATATAAGTATATATAGATAAAATGGGTATAGATACAAATATATAAAATAATTTTGTTCTTACAGTGTGATTCCGGAAAAGGCATAACGATCTTAGAAAGAACGACGCTGAGAAAGCATGTACTAACGTTGGTAGCAGCTGGCACGTGCATAGGCGTCGAAAGCGGGGGGGGCTGGATGTCGGGAGGACACGTCCCCCAACATTTTCGGATTTCACCATTGTGTCTATGGGAGTCTCATGGGAAGAATGGGCTTCAAAATGCCTATGGAAAGTGACGTCGCGATTGGACATGTAGATACCGATTCTGTGACCTGTATGCTCATTTCTTGAAATACTTAATACATACCTACTGTACTCATTGTTTTATCTATGATATCGTGTTATGTAGATGGATTGCCTGTTTTAGAAAGCAAGGCGGTTTTTTACTGAGAGCTTCGTGTAAATTTTTATTTTTGTTGAGCTAAAGCAGAAGTCTAGTTGCACCAGTCGTTTCTACTATATATGCGCTGTCTTGAAGGTATGCATTCGGAACATAATTGGATGAGTTTGCACCTTACACCGCATTTTGACGGGATAAGTTATATACGCATTACGCACGGATCGTTGTTTGGTAGAATACCGTAATATGGCGATTCGATGTACTCTCCAGCTCGCAATCTCACTTCTCTTGTCTTGTGCCCTATGACCCTGGTGTCGCTGCGCCCATTAACTCCGCCAAAATTATATTTTCTTGTTGAGTACATATATACCACAGGGCGTTGGGTTTTAAATCGAAGCTTAGCAGCGATTTTGCCTGCATATCGCTGTTGACATTGATAATGCTATAAGCGAAGCATGAACACTAGAGATGCAAGATTCTGGTCCCTGTCCCAGCGCTGGGATCAGAACTGGTCACGGCCGTGACTGAAGCTGTGACTGGCCAGGCCAGCGCCATACACATGTACAAGTTCTACATGTACAAGTTCTACATGTACAAGTTCTACATGTACAAGTTCTCGATGTGCCTTCGTTAACCGGCTCATCCAACCTCGAAGTAATCTGGCCTTTGATCAGCTGTGCTTCCCATCGGTGCCTGACTCTTGGTTCTTTTTATCGTTGTTCTTTTTTTTTCTTGTTGGTTCTTTTTATCTTTTTAGCGATTTGTTGGCCACCCGCTGTGTAGCCCTGGCTAACGGCGATCGCACGCGCTATAAAGCGCTGAACCGCGAGTGTAGGGCTGCTATTCGGCGTGACTGTAGGGACGAGGTGCATCGGTGTATTGCCGAGTCTAACCGGTCCTCAATTTGGCGTTGCCTTAAGCCAATCATTGGGGGTGGTAAGTCTGGTGCTGGCACAGTTCTGAATGTACAGCCTGGCGTGCTCAACCGTTATTTTGTCGATGTCGGTCCCACTACTGCCGCTGCCGTACCTCCGCCCAGCCGGATTGTGCCCGTTTTACTGCCGCGTGTTCTGACCTGCTCGTTTCAAGTTCAACCTGTGACTCTTGAATCACTTTTTTATACTCCCGCTAACATGAAATCGTCTAAATCTTGCGGAGCTGATGGCATTAGCGTTTACATGTTGCAGCAGTGCTTCCATGGGCTTGGGCACGTCTTGCTCGATATTGTTAACTCTAGTTTGACCGCCGGTTCGGTGCCGCAGCCGTGGAAGCACGCCCTTGTCACGCCTCTCCCTAAAACGTCCGACGTGTCTGATCCCTCCAAATTCCGACCGATCTCTGTTGTACCGGGTATAGCCAAAATTGTTGAACGTGTTGTTCACCATCAACTCAACGCGTACTTTGAAAAACACCGCCTGTTCTCGAGTACTCAGCACGCGTACAGGCGGCGCCATTCGACCGAAACAGCACTCACGGTGCTTTCGGACCGCATTCTCTCTGGTATGGATAACACTGAAATTACGATACTTATTCTAGCTGACCTTTCAAAATGCTTTGATGTGGTGAACCATGACGCGCTGCTCTCCAAACTTAGGTTGTACAATGTAGACACGCGCTGGTTTGAGTCATATCTAGCCAATCACTCCCAGCAGGTGCAAACCCGTGACAGAAGCGGTCAGCTTGTGCGCTCGGCATCCCTGCCCAACACCATGGGGGTGTATCAGGGGACAGCACTGGGTCCAATTATGTTTTCAATTTTCTCCAATGATCTTGCCATGCACGCTCATGGCGCTGAAATTGCTCAATACGCAGACGATGTCCAAATTTGGAAAACCGGCAAAAAACATGACATCGTAGCACTGATTTCGTCATTGGAGAACACCCTTGCCGTGGTTTCGGACTGGTTCAGCTCTAATTCTATGAAAGTAAACACATCAAAAACTCAGCTTATTGTTTTCGGAACCAAAAATACGTTGCGTGATCTCCCCCCAATCGAAATCAAATTTGGCACATCCGTTGTAACTGAAAGCCGTACAGTAAAAAATCTTGGTCTAGTGATGGATAGACACCTTTCCTTTAATGACCACATCAGTCAACTGGTCGCCAGGTGCACTGGTGCCCTGATCGCCCTATCTCACTCGAAGCACGTCCTTCCATCATATACCGTGGCCTTTGTTGTGAACGCCCTTGTAGTAAGTTCGATACGGTATTGCATGTCTGTTTACGGCACCTGTGGCAAAACGCAGATGCATCGGGTTCAAAAGCTTCTGAACTTCTGTGCTCGTGTCATAAGCGGTCGCCGTAAACACGATCATATATCCGGAGTGCTAAATGAACTTGGGTGGCTTAGTGCTGAGCAACTGGTCAAATACCATCAGCTCTGCTTGCTAAAATATGTGCTCGCAACTGGTCTCCCGCATGATATCGCCGAAATGTTCTCCTATGTCTCGACAGTGCATAACACCAGACAGACTGGGCAGTTGTCATGCCCTCGAGCTAAGACGGGTTCTGGGGTTAGGCGTTTTGTCCATTGTGGTGTTTTGTTCAATGGTCTTCCACCAGACCTTAGGGACCTCAGAATGGCGCCTTTCAAGCGCAGACTTAAGCGGTTCTGAGTCGGTGTAGTGCGTACTGTATGGCGTGTAACGTGGTGGTGCTCGGCGGCGCACTTGCTTATCATGAATGCTTGTTGTATGTATGTGTTTTACCTCTAGTCCCATATCTTGATGCTCTTGCCTTTTAATATGACGTGGACGCAGAATAGCTACTGTACTGTGGATGTTGTCTGATTTAATACATATACATATACATATACATAGGGTTGGTATTGCAGCGCCGTGACTAAAGCTGTGACTTGCCAGCTCATTCTGTGGCCGTGACTAGGCTGTGACCAAATGTTTATGATTTTCTGCACCTCTAATCAACACCATCCTGCCTCCACATCGCCTTGGTGCCCCGGCGTCTACCAGGCTGCCTATGGCAATGTCACGATAGCCGCTCCGGCCCGTCCTCTAGAGCCAGAGCCGTCCTCTAGAGCCCACGTCGGTCCGTCCTTTAGAGCCCGAGCCGTCCTCTAGAGCCCGAGCCGTCCTCTAGACCCCACGTCGGCCCGTCCTCTAGAGCCCGAGTCGTCCTCTGATCCCCACACCGGCCCGTCCTCTTAAGCCCGAGCCGTCCTCTAGAGCCCGAGCCGTCCTCTAGAGCCCGAGCCGTCCTCTAGATCCCACGTCGGCCCGTCCTCTAGAGCCCGAGCCGTCCTCTAGACCCCACGTCGGCCCGTCCTCTAGAGCCCGAGCCGTCCTCTGATCCCCACACCGGCCCGTCCTCTAGAGCCCGAGCCGTCCTCTAGAGCCCACGTCGGTCCGTCCTTTAGAGCCCAAGCCGTCATCTAGAGCCCGAACCGTCCTCTAGAGCCCGAACCGTCCTCTAGAGCCCGAGCCGTCCTCTAGACCCCACGTCGGTCCGTCCTCTAGAGCCCGAGCCGTCCTCTAGAACCCGAGCCGTCCTCTAGACCCCACGTCGACCCGTCCTCTAGAGCCCGAGCCGTCCTCTAGACCCCACGTCGGCCCGTCCTCTAGAGCCCGAGCCGTCCTCTAGGAGCCCGAGCCGTCCTCTGATTCCCACACCGGCCCGTCCTCTAGAACCCGAGGCGTCCTCTAGACCCCACGTCGGCCCGTCCTCTAGAGCCCGAGCCGTCCTCTGATCCCCACACCGGCCCGTCCTCTAGAGCCCGAGCCGTCCTCTGATCCCCACACCGGCCCGTCCTCTAGAGCCCGAGCCGTCCTCTGATTCCCACACCGGCCCGTCCTCTAGAGCCCGAGCCGTCCTCTAGAACCCGAGCCGTCCTCTCTGATCCCCACACCGGCCCGTCCTCTTAAGCCCGAGCCGTCCTCTAGAACCCGAGCCGTCCTCTCTGATCCCCACACCGGCCCGTCCTCTAGAGCCCGAGCCGTCCTCTGATCCCCACACCGGCCCGTCCTCTAGAGCCCGAGGCGTCCTCTAGAGCCCGATCCGTCCTCTGATCCCCACACCGGCCCGTCCTCTAGAGCCCGAGCCGTCCTCTGATTCCCACACCGGCCCGTCCTCTAGAGCCCGAGCCGTCCTCTAGAACCCGATCCGTTCTCTCTGATCCCCACACCGGCCCGTCCTCTAGAGCCCGAGCCGTCCTCTAGACCCCACGTCGGCCCGTCCTCTAGAGCCCGAGCCGTCCTCTGATCCTCACACCGGCCCGTCCTCTAGAACCCGAGCCGTCCTCTCTGATCCCCACACCGGCCCGTCCTCTAGAGCCCGAGCCGTCCTCTAGACCCCACGTCGGCCCGTCCTCTAGAGCCCGAGCCGTCCTCTGATCCCCACACTGGCCCGTCATCTAGAGCCCGAGCCGTCCTCTAGAACCCGAGCCGTCCTCTCTGATCCCCACACCGGCCCGTCCTATAGAGCCCGAGCCGTCCTCTAGACTCCACGTCGGCCCGTCCTCTAGAGCCCGAGCCGTCCTCTGATTCCCACACCGGCCCGTCCTCTAGAGCCCGAGCCGTCCTCTGATCCCCACACCGGCCCGTCCTCTAGAGCCCGAGCCGTCCTCTGATCCCCACACCGGCCCGTCCTCTAGAGCCCGAGCCGTCCTCTAGACCCCACGTCGGCCCGTCCTCTAGGGCCCGAGCCGTCCTCTGATCCCCCCACCGGCCCGTCCTCTAGAGCCCGAGCCGTCCTCTGATCCCCACACCTGCCCGTCCTCTAGAGCCCGAGCCGTCCTCTAGAGCCCGAGCCGTCCTCTGATCCCCACACCGGCCCGTCCTCTAGAGCCCCGACCGTCCGGGCCAGTGACTGTGACTCAGGCGGGGAGGTCATCGATCAGGGGTCACAGAGCGGTCACGAGACAACGCTGTTTCGCCGGACGTCGGTCGTCCGGTCGGCTATTGGGCTGTGAGCCAACTCATCCGGTCAGCCGGCACTGTGGCGCAGTCAGCGGGCCCCGCGAGGTCGGTTGGAGCGGGCAGAGCGGTGTCGGGTGTCGCTCGGGCCGGTCGGGAGGTCCGGGAGCCGCCGCGATCCGCCACAACGGTGCTGCCCTGCTGGTGGCAGCTCAGTGAGAATCCGGGGCTCAGTGAGAACCCGGGGTTACGGGCCAGAGGAGCCTGGCGAGCGTCGTCCGACGGTCGGTCATGGCGCTGCCGTGGTGGATGACCCTGCTGACGCTGCTGGCTGCGGCGGCGGCAGGCCCCACCCAGCTCGAGTGCCCGCTGCCTGGCGGCCCCGGCTCGGCCACGCCAGATGTATGCGCTCGACACTCTGCTTGTGTGTGGACGAGGAGCGGCTGCCGGCTGACGGACCAGGTCGGCTACCTCGTGCAGCGAGCGGAGCGGGGTCTCCGCCCCAGCCGCCGCCTGCACCTCACCAAGCTGACGGACGCCACCATGTTCGGTGGAGATATGCAGAAGCTCATGCTGACCGTCACAGAGTACGACCAACAGAGGATGAGGCTGGTGGTGAGTACAGTCGGTAGCTGGTTATGCTTGGTTAGGTATTGTAGTCATGTCGCATTATTGTGGTTTCATCTAAGGTTTGTAAAAGTCTTGTGTGCCATATGGTGTCACTCTTTTGTGATACAGGTTTGCAGAGTTATGTAGGGTCTGCTTGTTAATAATTTGTTCATGAACATTGTTTTCATAAACATCGTTCTTGAGCATATTTACCCAATATTTGTCATGGAATAGTGTTCATAAGGGTGTTTTGTGGCAGTGTCCACTAGCTGAAAATTGAAATGACTCATGATAGTAATTGTATTACTGTTGGGACCGATGAATCTTAGTTTGTCACTGCGTAGTAGCTATAATGTGGTATTTGTTAGTCAACCACCACATAAACAGCCGCTGGGAGTCATTAGGTGTTATCCTTTCATTGCTTGTTTCGGTATGATATCATAAATTAGAGCGTGATAATGATATACTTGGCGTACTGAAAATATTTGGCATTTTACCTATTTTGTTATCATATTTTACCTATTTGGCACATCCCTGGGGGCTGCCCCAGCCCCAGGGATGTAGTTTTATTCAAATGATTGTGGGTGCTCAATGCCTATTTCAATAACAGCCTTCAGTTATTGCTCTGTTACGAAAAGCGTAAAGTTGTTGTTAAAAGTTGTTGAGGGGGGGGGGGTGAAAATAACAACACATTATTTTTGAATCATTCAACTTTGGGGGTCTTCAAGTCATGATTGGTGGTGCTAAAATAAACATTGAGATTGCTTGAGCAGTGAGGAGCACACATTAAAGGGAATGTTTCACCTTTCTGAAAGTTGTCAAATATACGCTGGTTGTAGTCGAAAATATGAAGTATTTGCTGCTGAAAACGATGGTGATATTTTTATCTCGAAGTCACTTAACTTTATACAAATGGAGTTTTTAAATTTGGGATGATGACGTCATTATTGAGCTATAGAGAGTTATAGAGAAAACTTTTACGCAGCCAAATATATGGCACAATCGTTTCAGACAATTATGGCGACTTAAATACAAACATTGTGGAACTGTATCTTCTCCCGCACAGAACCCAATGACGAGTGCGAAGCATTGCGATAGCTCAATATTTATTTTTAAAAAGAAGAAGAAAAAAAAACAATCAATTCCCTAACTGAGACTTCAAACAACGCGAAAAACTTCAACTTGAACCGCAACATATCGCGTTGGCCGTTGCTTGCATCGTACTCGCAGCGGGTAATCCAGCCAAGGTTCGAGAAATACAGGTCATCTGAATTCCAGGACCAACAATCTTGAAGTGGCTGTCAGCCAATCAGCGGCGGCACTACCATAGACCCCATTTGGATATTCGAAATTAAATTGCTTAAAAACGGATAAGTTTTGGGGAAAATGACTTTAATAATTTAGACATTTCAGTAACGGCCAAATATAATGGCTATCTCAGTTCAAAACCAATACAAAGGTGAAACTTTCCCTTTAAAGAATACAAAACGACATCCATGGGTTGCCCCATATATGGCATGATGCTTATGACAATGGAACTATCGAATCAGCGATCTCCCGCCTTACTTGTGCCCTTTGTTTCAGTTCCGCGACGCAGAACGACCCCGATATGAGGTGCCACTAGCTCTGGACCTGCCTGCACCCGTGCGTTCTCCCCGGCTGGCGGAGTACAAGGTCCGCCTCCCGGAGCGCCGCTCCCCAGAGCCGTTCTCGGTGGACGTATCGCACGGCGGGCGGCGAGCGCTGCGCCTGCTACCCCAGCTCATCTACAGTGAACAGTTCATCGAGGCCACGCTGATGCTGGCCGCCGAGGACGTGTACGGCATGGGCGATAACAATCACGACAGCTTCCGGCACGACCTGGACGCGGCGGCCACCTGGCCGATCTTCGCCCGAGACCGGGCACCCGGCGACGGTCGGGAAAACCTGTACGGCGCACACCCGTTCTTCACTGCCATCGAGGACGCTTCAGGTCGCAGCTTCGGCGTACTGTTCCTCAACAGCAACGCCATGGAGTATAAGGTGTTCCGGCTGAACGGCTCGGCAGCGGTGACGTTCCGCACCACGGGAGGTGTGCTGGATCTGTGCCTCTTCTTCGGCCGCTCTCCGCTGGAGGTGCTGCGCCAGTACCACCTGACCATCGGGCTGCCGGCGCTGCCTGCTTACTGGGCGCTCGGCTTCCAGCTGTCACGCTTCGGTTACCGCAGCACTGATGATATTCGGCGCGTGCACGCCCGTAACCGTGCCGCCGGCGTGCCGCAGGACGTACAGTACTCGGACATCGACTACATGGACGACCGACGCGACTTCACGGTGCAGCCGAGTCAGTTTGGCGACATGTCCAAGCTCGTGGGCGAGCTGCGCCGCGAGGGCGTACATGTGACACTCATCTATGACCCGGCGCTGGCTATCGACTTCGGGCGCTACCCTCCGGTGGACCGCGGCGTAAGCGCAGACGTGTTTGTGCGATGGTGGAATAGCAGCCTGGTCCCAGCCGACCAGTGCGCCGGGTGTCATGACTACGTCGTCGGTTACGTGTGGCCGCGCAACAAGACGCTGTTCCCGGACTTCTTCCAGACGTCGACGGTCAACTGGTGGACAGACGAGATGCGGCGGTTCTCTGCGTTAGTCGGCGGTCCGGATGGATTCTGGATTGACATGAATGAGCCGTCAAACTTCGGTACAAACATGGAGAAGCCTTTTAATTGGCCGAGTAACCTGCCGCCGTGGAGTCTGAAATGCCCTCAGAATGCTCTCGACAGCCCGCCCTACCCGACGATGTATGTGAGGGAGCCAGGCAATGAGAGCAAACGCCTATCGGATAAAACCATCTGCATGTCGACGAAACACCTCAACGATGTGTTCCCAACGTCGTTTACCAACCAGCCGTACCGCCATCCTGGCAAGGGCGAACGACGACTCGACGGACGGGGACGCCTTTCGAGGAGCAGGCGTCCTATCGCCGACAATTCTCTTCGCCCATCGCGGGAACGTCAGGAGCTACTGCACTACGACGTACACAACCTGTACGGCTGGTCGGAGACTTACGCCACGCGACAGGCGATGGATGTTGTACTGGGAGGACGCCGTGGCCTGCTGGTTGGACGCTCCACCTTCCCCGGCGCCGGTCGTTGGGCCTCACATTGGTTTGGTGACAACACCGCCCGCTGGAAGGACATGCACCGCTCTGTGGTGCGCATGTTCGAGTTTTCCATGTTTGGCATCCCACACGTGGGCGCGGATATCTGCGGTTTCAACGGCAACACCACTGAGAACCTGTGTCTGCGATGGATGCAGCTTGGAGCTTTCTACCCGTTCTGTCGCAATCACAACACGGATGACGGGATCGACCAGGATCCTGCTGCCTGGCCATCCGTGGCTGCCGCCTCGCGTGACGCGCTCGGCCTCCGGTACCGCCTGCTGCCGTACCTGTACACCCTCTTGTACCGCGCCGCCGCGTTCGGCGCCACCGTGGTCCGGCCGCTGGCGTTCGAATTCCCAACGCGGCCGGAGCTGCGCGGCGTCGACACGCAGTTCTTCTGGGGCGGCGACGTGATGGTGGCCCCCGTGTTATCTGAGGAGAATCTGACCCGCGTACAGGTCACATTCCCTCCCGGAGGCTGGTTTGACCTGCGAGACGGTTCGCTCGCGCACGTCGGCAATGACACTTCGACGGTGATTTATGACGTACCGCTGGAGCACATGATCCCTGTGTTTGCTCGCGCCGGCGCGGTGTTGCCGATGCAACAGAACGCGTCCACGACTGCTGAGAGCCGGCGCGGTGCGTTCACGCTGGCGGTGTTCGGCCGACGCGCGCGAGGCGAGCTCTTCTGGGACGACGGCGAGTCTAGTGACGCCCTGGACGCCGGCCGGTTCTACCACTGCTTCTTCCACTTCGCCGGCGGCACGCTGCGTGTGCTGGTGGACAGCGCGCAGACGCAGTGGCTGGAGACGCCGCTGCTGGAGCGGCTGGTGTTCCATGGCGTCACGAAGCCGGCCTCGGTGACTGCCGACGGCTCTGGACTGCCGGATGGGCAGATTCACTATGACGACGGGGTGCTGACCGTTAACGTACACCTGCCCATGGGGAAGGACCACGTGGTCCAGCTGCACGCTGACGAGGAGAGTGTGCTCCCGCTTGGAGCTGCTTGAAATACGGACGAGCATTGGCACTCGACTAAGAACCGCCATGTGTTGACATGAGACTGACACGGGAAGGCACGTCGAATGCAATCATACCAAGACGAGGTTGTATACTACCACCAGCAACATATACCCTGCCGACTGCCCAGTTTCATATAGAATTGAATGAGGTCTGGCTTTGCTTTACGCTGGCAAAGACTATTATGTCCTCTTATACTTTTTGTTTTGCTCCAGTCTCATCCTCAGTCCTTAGCCCAAGCGCGCCCGGTTGCCAGTCGTTGCTAATGTGGATGTGATGTTGCTAAGTGATTGTGTTATCCAATACATGATTACTCTTTGTTTCCTGTGTTGGCTCTACTAATGTTATTGCAAGTGGCGCCGACACCCACCAGAAGTTAGGTGGACCTGGGGGACGACAGCGTTATATAGACGATTCTTTCCGTGCGGGGTTCATGTGCGTAATGTTGCAATCCGTAAAAGTTGTGGGACGTGTCTTCCCCGTCCCTCCTGGTTTCAACGCCAATGGTTATTGCGCTGGAGAAATAAATTGTAATGCCGAAAATGACAGGTGCCATAACATACTGTGGTTAAGTATTTTGTTTAATATATCTGTAAACACAAGGGCGTCCCCACAAAATTCGGAGTGAGGGGGCAGCCAGGTGTTCGGCCCCCACTCCCATAGGGCTAATGTTCAAACTTCAACTCCTGCTAGTCTGGTGGGATGGGGCGAAGCGATCCTGGGGGATTGACCCCCAGACCCCCCAGTGGCGACGCCCATGTGTAAACATTATAAAACTTCCCTGTATTTTAGCGGTTTGACTCGAAAAGTCGCCTAGCATAATTATTCTGGACGGAAGACAAATATCAGTGGTCGGCCTGTGGTATTCAGCATTTTAGTTTTCGATCTTGTGTCAATACATGCTTTCCCACATCCTCAATTAAAGGACATAGTTCACCTTCAACATGGGTTTTGAACTGAAATAGCAGTTTTGTAGCACGTGTTGAGAAATCCTTATCTGGAACTTTTATTGGCTGAAAAGACTCTCCAGCCGAAGAATTTGACTTTTTGGCGAAGGAATACGGCGCATATATGATTACCGTACCGTCTGAAAGTGCCAGCACTGCCATGGAGAATGCGCAGACCAATAATGCACACCATGACATTAATAATTTACGACCTTCTGTCCTGAATTGGCGCGATGTAGGACCATTTTTGAAAATAAAAAAGAAACTGTATTAAAAAATATAATAAAATCGTGTTCTGAAAAATTTCCCGAAGGTGAACTATTTCCTTTAACAAAGTTAAAGGTTTTAGCCAAAATTTTGACCAAAAAGTGTGGGTCATACCCCTTGTCAGTTGGCCCCTGTTCCTACGTCTATGATGAAGACGTCATAACTGGGTATCGGCTGCTCGCTCGAATTCCCGATTACCTATAGGTATTTCAACGATAGCGGCGATACTATGGCCGCCAAATGACTGCTTGCATTTAGTGCTCCTGACATGTCCGTCGAGTTAGCGACGTATTCGTATACGAATTCAGCGGCGAGTTCCGATTTGGCCCAAAATCAGTATGTAGGTCAATCTCGCCGAGATATTCACGAATATGCTATTGGTTTTTCGATAGCTGACCTAGTGTGACCTCTAGAGGTCATCGAAGTTCACGAAACGGTGTACCCTCTAAAATCTGTATTTATCAACCGATTCGATAAAAACCAACGCCATAGTATGTCTCGTCATGCCGACAAACCGCACCTCCGAAGAATTTTGTTTAAAGATCATAGGTCAAGGTCACTTTAGGTCGCTTTGAAAAACGGTGTACCCTCTCAAATCTGTATTTATCAAACGATTCGACAAAAAAACAACACCATAGTGTGTCTCGCCGTCCCGACAAACCGCACCTCCGAGGAATTTAGTTTCAAGGTCATAGGTCAAGGTCACTTTAGGTCACTTCGAAAAACGGTGTACCCTCTAAAATATGTATGTATCAACCGATTCCAGAAGATAAAAAAAAAACATAGTATGTCACGCCGTCCTGACAAACCGCCGTCCAGATAAATACAGATTTGAGAGGGTACACCGTTTTTCGAAGTGACCTTGACCTTAACCTATGACCTTGAAACCAAATTCCTCGGAGGTGCGGTTTGCTGGCACGGTGAGATACACCATGTATGGTGTTGGTTTTTATTGAATCGGTGGATAAATACAGATTTTAGAGGGTACACCGTTTCGTAAACTTTGATGACCCCCTAGAGGTCAAACTTGGTCAGCTATCGAAAAACCAATAGCATATTCGTGAATATCTCGGCGAGATTGACCTACATACTGATGTTGCGCCAAATCGGAACTCGTCGCAGGATTCGTATACGAATACGTCGCTAACTTGACGGACATTCTCCTGACAACAAATTATCTACGTCAGCATTGCTATGGCGACGATCATCGACGGCAAGGGCAATCAATTGACAGCATGTCATGCATTTTGATGGCCACTGACTGAGCTGCAAACCACTTAGGCGTTTCTTTAGGCGTTTCTTCATGCGTCACGGGCTCGTTTTCAGCAGACTTCAAACATGTGCCCACTAATGGTCGGCCTTACGGCTGTTCCACAATGCGTCCAGCCACTGGCCATGTCCATCAACACGTCGGCGAAGGACAAAGAAAAACATACCATTTGGTATGTTCTGCTGGAGCCAGGAACTCTTCACGGGTCACCGCGAGCGGTAGTACGATGTAACAACTGGAGAACACACAGAGCGGCGGGCGTTCTGTTTGCCATGCTGGCGTGGAAAGCGAACGGCCCCCGTCACGATTCACCGGGCAGGACCGGTCACCTCGATCAGGTGACATTCGCGCGCACAAAAGACGGGCACTAGCGATAATGAAGGTCACCGTCGACGACGCAACGTCGCTGGAAAGACGAGGATGACGACTCATTCACCGCAGCCGTTGTCAGTTGCGGCATGTTTCCAAAGACGCTGCTCATGAACGGGAGCATAATTGCAATAGCGGGAATGTGTATCATTGCTTTGAAGTGTCGCGGCTAGGCAATATGTCAAGTAGGCGGACACTGGCGGGATCCATCGGTAAGCTTGTGCAGAAGACTCGTTCGCAATGCATCGTGTGGCTTGTATTCATCGGTCGGGATGCGATCATTCAGAAGTCAGACGTGACCAAAGCCCCGATCGATGACCACAACGGCTGCTATCGCCGGCTACTGCTGGTCAGACAGAGTTACATCTTAACCTTCGTCCGTAAAGTAAGCGACTTACTTGGTGGCTTATTTAGTGACTTCATTCAATTCCATGAAAATCGTATATTTCCCAATCATCCTTTCTCAAGTTCATTACGTTCTTGAAGCGTGAAACTCGGACAAATTGACATCACGATATTGATGATCAGCGAAACACATTGCGCCCGTTTATTTTATATCGTTAGGTACTACCTATTAGAGATGCAAAAATGTTTCCAAAAACAGGAACCGGCCCGCCACCGCCACCGCTCATAAATGAGTTGGCCCGGCATCAAGCCCGGCCACATGTGGCAGCACCCGCCAGGCCCGGCAGCAAGCAATCTGCATGTCTACTTCATTATACATTAAACAATATTTTAACCCCCGAACTTGTGCTGAGCCCGGCATGAGACCGGCAAGCCTGAGTTCAGACACAGATTCAGTCCCGCCGGTCCTGAATTTGGCCCGGCGCCGGCTCCGTGGTCCTGCAAGTTGCATCTCTACTACCTATCTACTTGGGTTGCTATTGCTAGCCACCAGAGTTGATACTTCCGTCAGTTCATGATTGCCGAAGGCTGTGCCGATTGGGAAGAGTGCTGCGTCATTCCGGGCTGCTGTATGCATTGATTTTGTGCCGGGATTGTTAAGAGGTGGCCCGAGGATGTCCTGGCTGATATTCAAAGGAAAACGTGTATGGGGGCGGGGAGAGAACAAACGCTCTTACTGTCACATTATTTGGTAAACAACGGATGTTTATGTACGGGGGCGGGGAGAGGACAAACGCTCTTACTGTCACATTATTTGGTAAACAACGGATGTTTATAGGGGTTCCTTTTCATTTCCAGTAGTAGTTTCAGCAGCACAGCGTACGCTCCCGTATACCAGACGTTACTCACGTTATCTGGCGATTTAGACTGTGTATCTGGCGTGCCGGCAGCTTGCGGGACAGCGCGACCTCCGTCAGCGAGCGTGCGGAGCAGATGTGGCACCAGGCCGGCCAACAGTACCTCGCCGAGAACGAAGACGAGAACCGGCAGCTGATCAACTACCCGCCTGCTCTGCCCGACGGATACCCGTCACAGTGTCAGTAGTACCCCGACGGATACCCGCCACAGTGTCAGTAGTACCCCGACGGATACCCGCCACAGTGTCAGTAGTACCCCCGACGGATACCCGCCACAGTGTCAGTAGTACCCCGACGGATACCCGCCACAGTGTCAGTAGTACCCCGACGGATACCCGCCAGTGTCAGTAGTACCCCGACGGATACCCGCCACAGTGTCAGTAGTACCCCGACGGATACCCGCCACAGTGTCAGTAGTACCCCGACGGATACCCGCCACAGTGACAGTAGTACCCCGACGGATACCCGCCACAGTGTCAGTAGTACCCCGACGGATACCCGCCACAGTGACAGTAGTACCCCGACGGATACCCGCCACAGTGTCAGTAGTACCCCGACGGATACCCGCCACAGTGGCAGTAGTACCCCGACGGATAAACGCCACAGTGTCAGTAGTACCCCGACGTATACCCGCCACAGTGGCAGTAGTACCCCGACGGATACCCGCCACAGTGTCAGTAGTACCCCGACGGATACCCGCCACAGTGTCAGTAGTACCCCGACGGATACCCGCCACAGTGTCAGTAGTACCCCGACGGATACCCGCCACAGTGTCAGTAGTACCCCGACGGATACCCGTCACAGTGTCAGTAGTACCCCGACGGATACCCGCCAGTGTTAGTAGTACCCTGACGAATACCCGCCACAGTATCAGTAGTACCCCGACGGATACCCGCCACAGTGTCATTAGTACCCCGACGGATGCCCGCCACAGTGTCAGTAGTACCCCGATGGATACCCGCCACAGTGTCAGTAGTACCCCGACGGATAAACGCCACAGTGTCAGTAGTACCCCGATGGATACCCGCCACAGTGTCAGTAGTACCCCGACGGATAAACGCCACAGTGTCAGTAGTACCCCGATGGATACCCGCCACAGTGTCAGTAGTACCCCGACGGATAAACGCCACAGTGTCAGTAGTACCCCGACGGATACCCGCCACAGTGACAGTAGTACCCCGACGGATACCCGCCACAGTGTCAGTAGTACCCCGACGGATGCCCGCCACAGTGACAGTAGTACCCCGACGGATGCCCGCCACAGTGACAGTGGTACCCCGACGGATACCCGCCAGTGTCAGTAGTACCCCGACAGATAAACGACACTGTAAGTAGTACCCCGACGGATACCCGCCACAGTGTCAGTAGTACCCCAACGGATACCCGCCAGTGTCAGTAGTACCCCGACAGATAAACGACACTGTCGTTTATCTGTCAGTAGTACCCCGACGGATACCCGCCAGTGTCAGTAGTACCCCGACGGATACCCACCAGTGTCAGTAGTACCCCGACAGATAAACGACACTGTCAGTAGTACCCCGACGGATACCCGCCACAGTGTCAGTAGTACCCAGACGGATACCCGCCACAGTGTCAGTAGTACCCCGACGGATACCCGCCACAGTGGCAGTAGTACCCCGACGGATAAACGCCACAGTGTCAGTAGTACCCCGACGGATACCCGCCACAGTGTCAGTAGTACCCCGACGGATAAACGCCACAGTGTCAGTAGTACCCCGACGGATAAACGCCACAGTGGCAGTAGTACCCCGACGGATACCCGCCACAGTGTCAGTAGTACCCCGACGGATACCCGCCACAGTGTCAGTAGTACCCCGACGGATACCCGCCACAGTATCAGTAGTACCCCGATGGATACCCGCCACAGTGTCAGTAGTACCCCGACGGATACCCGCCACAGTGTCAGTAGTACCCCGACGGATACCCGCCACAGTATCAGTAGTACCCCGACGGATACCCGCCACAGTATCAGTAGTACCCCGACGGATACCCGCCACAGTAGCAGTAGTACCCCGATGGATACCCGCCACAGTGTCAGTAGTACCCCGACGGATACCCGCCACAGTGTCAGTAGTACCCCGACGTATACCCGCCACAGTATCAGTAGTACCCCGACGGATACCCGCCACAGTGTCAGTAGTACCCCGACGGATACCCGCCACAGTGTCAGTAGTACCCCGACGGATACCCGCCACAGTGGCAGTAGTACCCCGACGGATAAACGCCACAGTGTCAGTAGTACCCCGACGGATACCCGCCACAGTGTCAGTAGTACCCCGACGGATACCCGCCACAGTGTCAGTAGTACCCCGACGGATACCCGCCACAGTATCAGTAGTAGTGCTCCACCAACACACGAGAGCATAACTCGGGGCGAGAAATGATAGTCTGATGCAGCAATATGAGATGATTATATCTGTCATCTGAAGCCATGGCGATGTTTCTTAAGCCTGTCATTTTTTGGGCGATAAAATTCAAAGAAATACTCTTCGCTTCCTTTCAGTGTTTTTACATCAATCTCCCATCTAACTAGTTGTCAGCCTGTGCCATGCCCTGTCTGTGTTGTGTTCGGTGCCGTTCGTCGCCCTGCTTCCTCAGCTGTTCAGCGCCCTGAGCCGGCCGGCCTGCTCTCTGTTCAGCCTGTTCTGTCTGCCTGCCTGCTCCTCTCTGTTCAGCCTGTTCTGTCTGCTCTCTGTTCAGCCTGTTCTGTCTGCCTGTACGCTCGGTCTGTTCAGATCGCTCCGTTTCGTGTACCCTCAGACTGCCGACCTCCGCTGAGCTGCCGGCTGCTGGTCCAGCGCTGTTTCTGCTCCCTGCTGCCGGGCGCGCTGGCCGACCTGACCGACTGGGTGGCGCCCACCCGGCTCAAGGTGGCCCAGCTGCTGCACGTGCTGGTGCTGCACCAAGAGGCCGGCGTCACCCAGCACCTGCAGAAGCTGGTGCCGGCGCTGACCGCCGCGCTGGCTGACGATGAACAGGAAGTGGTGCAGTGGGTCAGTGACGGGGCTGAGAGGGGTCAATCAGTGGGTCAGTGACGGGGCTGAGAGGGGTCACTCAGTGACGGGGCTGAGGGGGTCACTCAGTGGGTCAGTGACGGGGCTGAGAGGGGTCACTCAGTGACGGGCTGAGAGGGGTCACTCAGTGACGGGGCTGAGAGGGGTCAATCAGTGACGGGGCTGAGAGGGGTCAATCAGTGGGTCAGTGGCGGGGCTGAGAGGGGTCACTCAGTGACGAGGCTGAGAGGGGTCACTCAGTGACGGGGCTGAGAGGGGTCAATCAGTGACGGGGCTGAGAGGGGTCACTCAGTGACGGGGCTAAGAGGGGGCACTCAGTGGCGGGGCTGAGAGGGTCACTCAGTGACGGGCTGAGCGTGGTCACTCAGTGATGGGGCTGAGAGGGGTCACTCAGTGACGGGGCCGAGAGGGGTCACTCAGTGACGGGGCTGAGAGGGGTCACTCAGTGACGGGACTGAGAGGGGTCACTCAGTGACGGGCTGAGAGGGGTCACTCAGTGACGGGGCTGAGGGGGTCACTCAGTGGGTCAGTGACGGGGCTGAGAGGGGTCACTCAGTGACGGGGCTGAGAGGGGTCACTCAATGACGGGCTGAGAGGGGTCACTCAGTGACGGCGCTGAGGGGGTCACTCAGTGGGTCAGTGACGGGGCTGAGAGGGGTCACTCAGTGACTGGGATGAGAGGGGTCACTCAGTGACGGTACTGAGAGGGGTCACTCAGTGACGGGCTGAGAGGGGTCACTCAGTGACGGGCTGAGAGGGGTCACTCAGTGACGGAGCTGAGAGGGGTCACCCAGTGACGGGGCTGAGAGGGGTCACTCAGTGACGGTACTGAGAGGGGTCACTCAGTGACGGGGCTGAGAGGGGTCACTCAGTGACGGGCTGAGAGGGGTCACTCAGTGACGGGTCTGAGAGGGGTCACTCAGTGGGTCAGTGACGGGGCTGAGAGGGGTCACTCAGTGACGGGGCCGAGAGGGGTCACTCAGTGACGGGGCTGAGAGTGGTCACTCAGTGACGGGGCTGAGAGGGGTCACTCAGTGACGGGGCCGAGAGGGGTCACTCAGTGACGGGGCTGAGAGGGGTCACTCAGTGGGTCAGTAACGGGGCTGAGAGGGGTCACTCAGTGACGGGGCTGAGAGTTGTCACTCAGTGACGGGGCTGAGAATGGTCACTCAGTGACGGGGCTGAGAGTGGTCACTCAGTGGGTCAGTGACGGGGCTGAGAATGGTCACTCAGTGACGGGGCTGAGAGTGGTCACTCAGTGGGTCAGTGACGGGGCTGAGAATGGTCACTCAGTGACGGGGCCGAGAGGGGTCACTCAGTGACGGGGCCGAGAGGGGTCACTCAGTGACGGGGCTGAGAGGGGTCACTCAGTGGGTCAGTAACGGGGCTGAGAGGGGTCACTCAGTGACGGGGCTGAGAGGGGTCACTCAGTGACGGGGCTGAGAGTGGTCACTCAGTGACGGGGCTGAGAATGGTCACTCAGTGACGGGGCTGAGAGTGGTCACTCAGTGGGTCAGTGACGGGGCTGAGAATGGTCACTCAGTGACGGGGCTGAGAGTGGTCACTCAGTGGGTCAGTGACGGGGCTGAGAGGGGTCACTCAGTGACGGGGCCGAGAGGGGTCACTCAGTGACGGGGCTGAGAGGGTCACTCAGTGGGTCAGTGACGGGGCTGAGAGGGGTCACTCAGTGACGGGGCTGAGAGGGGTCACTCAGTGACGGGGCTGAGAGGGGTCACTCAGTGACGGGGCTGAGAGGGGTCACTCAGTGGGTCAGTAACGGGGCTGAGAGGGGTCATTCAGTGACGGGGCCGAGAGGGGTCACTCAGTGACGGGGCTGAGAGGGGTCACTCAGTGGGTCAGTGACGGGGCTGAGAGGGGTCACTCAGTGACGGGGCTGAGAGTGGTCACTCAGTGACGGGGCTGAGAATGGTCACTCAGTGACGGGGCTGAGAGTGGTCACTCAGTGGGTCAGTGACGGGGCTGAGAATGGTCACTCAGTGACGGGGCTGAGAGTGGTCACTCAGTGGGTCAGTGACGGGGCTGATAATGGTCACTCAGTGACGGGGCTGAGAGGGGTCACTCAGTGACGGGGCCGAGAGGGGTCACTCAGTGACGGGGCCGAGAGGGGTCACTCAGTGACGGGGCTGAGAGGGGTCACTCAGTGACGGAGCTGAGAGGGGTCACTCAGTGACGGGGCCGAGAGGGGTCACTCAGTGACGGGGCTGAGAGGGGTCACTCAGTGACGGGGCTGAGAGGGATCACTCAGTGACGGGGCTGAGAGGGGTCACTCAGTGACGGGGCTGAGAGGGGTCACTCAGTGACGGGCTGAGAGGGGTCACTCAGTGACGGGGCCGAGAGGGGTCACTCAGTGACGGGCTAAGAGGGGTCACTCAGTGACGGGGCCGAGAGGGGTCACTCAGTGACGGGGCTGAGAGGGGTCACTCAGTGACGGGGCTGAGAGGGGTCACTCAGTGACGGGCTGAGAGGGGTCACTCAGTGACGGGGCTGAGAGGGGTCACTCAGTGACGGGGCTGAGAGGGGTCACTCAGTGACGGGGCTGAGAGGGGTCACTCAGTGACGGGGCTGAGAGGGGTCACTCAGTGACGGGGCCGAGAGGGGTCACTCAGTGACGGGGCTGAGAGGGGTCACTCAGTGGGTCAGTGACGGGGCTGAAAGGGGTCACTCAGTGACGGGGCTGAGAGGGGTCACTCAGTGACGGGGCTGAGAGTGGTCACTCAGTGACGGGGCTGAGAATGGTCACTCAGTGACGGGGCTGAGAGTGGTCACTCAGTGGGTCAGTGACGGGGCTGAGAATGGTCACTCAGTGACGGGGCTGAGAGTGGTCACTCAGTGACGGGGCTGAGAGTGGTCACTCAGTGGGTCAGTGACGGGGTGAGAATGGTCACTCAGTGACGGGGCTGAGAGTGGTCACTCAGTGACGGGGCTGAGAATGGTCACTCAGTGACGGGGCTGAGAATGGTCACTCAGTGACGGGGCTGAGAATGGTCACTCAGTGACGGGGCTGAGAGTGGTCACTCAGTGGGTCAGTGACGGGGCTGAGAATGGTCACTCAGTGACGGGGCTGAGAGTGGTCACTCAGTGACGGGGCTGAGAGTGGTCACTCAGTGGGTCAGTGACGGGGTGAGAATGGTCACTCAGTGACGGGGCTGAGAGGGGTCATTCAGTGACGGGGTTGAGAGGGGTCACTCAGTGACGGGGCTGAGAGTGGTCACTCAGTGGGTCAGTGACGGAGTGAGAATGGTCACTCAGTGACGGGGCTGAGAATGGTCACTCAGTGACGGGGCTGAGAGTGGTCACTCAGTGACGGGGCTGAGAGTGGTCACTCAGTGGGTCAGTGACGGGGTGAGAATGGTCACTCAGTGACGGGGCTGAGAGGGGTCACTCAGTGACGGGGCTGAGAGTGGTCACTCAGTGGGTCAGTGACGGGGCTGAGAGGGGTCACTCAGTGACGGGGCCGAGAGGGGTCACTCAGTGACGGGGCCGAGAGGGGTCACTCAGTGACGGGGTTGAGAGGGGTCACTCAGTGGGTCAGTAACGGGCCGAGAAGGGCTACTCAGGGGCTGAAAGGGGTCATTCCGGGACCGATTAGGACTACTCGTCAGTGACCGGGGCCGAGGGGATTACTTGGTGGCGGCATGTCGGCGTCATGTCGGCGTCATATCTGCGGCATGTCGGCGTCATGTCGGCGGCATGTCGGCGTCATGTCGGCGACATGTCGGCGTCATGTCGGCGACATGTCGGCGGCATGTCGGCGGCATGTCGGCGGCATGTCGGCGGCATGTCGGCGGCATGTCGGCGGCATGTCGGCGGCATGTCGGCGGCGGGGGCCGAGGGCGTGACACGGAATCACTCGGGTCAGGGGTGGGGAGGAGGAAGCTGGCAGAGGCCCACGGTCACCTCTGTCTCGTTAGATGTCTTTGGTTTCGTTTGAATATTGGATGAAGATTGGTCTATGCTGATCACGTTGTAGGCGTAGGAGTAGTGTAGTAGGAGTATACCAGCTGTTAACGTGCCTTATTTACCAAGTCAGGCGAATATCGTCTGCCAATCGTGTTTGCCAATCGTGTTGCACTGTATTTTTGTTGCTGTTTCTTATTTTATTGTATTTTGAATGTACGTTTCTGAGTTGACATCGTATAATGTGTGCCAGTACGGCATTCTTAGCGGTGTATTGGAGGTAGCATGTCTGTACCGAGAGACTGGTCTCCGTACTGTGTGGACACAGTGGTTACCATGTCTGTGCTGGTTTTGTCTGCAGGCTACCCGAACTACGGAGCTGCTCGGCTGCTTCTCCTCGGATTCAGCCCTCACTGAAGTGGTCCTCAAACCCATCACTGGCGACGGTGAGTTACGGACGAGGGGCCAGGGGTTCCCAAACCGAGTGGTCTTCAGACCTGTGGCAATCACTGACGGAAGATGGGTACAAGTATTTAGCTGAAATTTAATGCACCGATAAATTTACGTTTCACACTTTGCAATATTTGCGCGGAGATTGATGAACCGACCTCGATCGTGAAGCGTCTTGATTTCACGTCTCAGATCTAGCGCAGACCTGTCGGAGAACTTGCCTGCTGGCAGTCTGCTAGGCTATGTGATGTCCGTCGAACATTTTAGTGTCACCCTCCAGCTGTTGTGACCGGTGATGTCTGCGCCAGGCCCGTCCACAGGCCGGCAGCTGCTGGTGCTGGCCGCCTGTCTGCGCGGCTGCCCGCGGCGCCAGGAGCTGGCCCGGCAGGTGGCCGAGACCATCTCCAGCCGCGACGTCTGCCAGTCACACGAGGTGGGTGGCGAGCCCTGTACCGTCAACCACTGACGGCCAGTCGCCTCAACCGCTGACGATCAGTTCCGACCGACACCTGCCGAGGCCCACCTGGGCACCGTATGACCTATCAGTTACCGACCGACAGCTGTCAAGGCCCACCTAGGCACCGTATGACCTATCAGTTCCGACCGACAGCTGTCAAGGCCCACCTGGGCACCGTATGACCGATCAGTTACCGACTGACAGCTGCCAAGGCTCACCTAGACACCGTATGACCAATCAGTTACCGACCGACAGCTGCCAAGGCCCACCTGCCAAGGCCCACCTGCCAAGGCCCACCTAGGCACCGTATGACCAATCAGTTACCGACCGACAGCTGCCAAGGCCCACCTGCCAAGGCCCACCTAGGCACCGTATGACCTATCAGTTCCGACCGACAGCTGCCAAGGCCCACCTAGGCACCGTATGACCTATCAGTCCCGACCGACAGCTGTCAAGGCCCACCTGGGAACCGTATGACCTATCAGTTCCGACCGACAGCTGACAAGGCCCACCTAGTCACTGTATGGCCAATCAGTTACCGACCGACTGCTGCCAAGGCCCACCTGCCAAGGCCCACCTGCCAAGGCCCACCTGCCAAGGCCCACCTGACAAGGCCCACCTGACAAGGCCCACCTGACAAGGCCCACCTGACAAGGCCCACCTGCCAAGTCCCACCTAAGCACCGTATGACCTATCAGTTCCGACCGACAGCTGCCAAGGCCCACCTGGGCACCGTGTGACCTATCAGTTCCGACCGACAGCTGTCAAGGCCCACCTAGTCACCGTATGGCCAATCAGTTACCCACCGACAGCTGCCAAGGCCCACCTGCCAAGGCCCACCTAAGCACCGTATGACCTATCAGTTCCGACCGACAGCTGCCAAGGCCCACCTGGGCACCGTATGACCTATGAGTTACCGACCGACGGCAGCCAAGGCCCACCTGGGCACCGTATGACCTATCAGTTACCCACCCACACCTGCCAAGGCCCACCTGGGCACCGTGTGGCCGAAGCAGTCGGTGCGCCCGTATCCCCTAACGCCCGTAATAATCACCAGACGACTGCCAGCCACATACCGCCATTCAGGGGAATTATAAGGGGTTTTATGAAGAATAGAAGGGATCCTACTTCTCACTTCCCTCACAGCTGTTTAATCATGTTGTGACTTATGACGCCTTGTGACTTGTGGCTTGACGAATATATTCGTAGCGCGTCGCCCGGAGCCGTGCTGACCTTGTGATATCTCTGTGTGCGTGTGTGTGTGTGTTAGCCGGAGCGGCAGCGAGGACTGCTGGCCGCGGCGGCCGCCCTGCTGGAGTCGGGGCAGGAGCTGCCGGCAGAGGCGGTGCCGTCGCTCTTCAGACTGCTGGTCACGGTGTCGGGGCACGCCGCCGCCGATAGCGACGCAGCCAGCACCGCGGCAGGTACGGCACAGAGCGACGTAGGTACGGCATGACCAGACGCGGGTACGGCACAGAGCTGTCGGGACGCCAAGCGACAGGGCGACCCGCTTTCTGGGTGGTCAACTTTGCTATCCGGCTTTCTGCTCGCTTGTATTTTCTACTGAGAAGTCAGAGCGTTGGTCTCTTAACTCATTGTTTCGAGATGAAGTAGACGCGTGTCTCGAAACTTTTAATTGACTTCTGGTCATCGATTGTGTATTTTAAATGATTAAAACGTCAGCTTTAAATCTTATGGCTAGTCTTGGACGCCATTAACGTCTGACAACAAATAACTTTAAACTGTTGTGTCTGTAAAACGAAATGAACGACTTCAGTAACGGTATGGTAGATGTTGTGTTTGTCGTTACTACCCAATGACGGGTGCAGTATAACTGGCTACCAGCGCTGACTGCCAGTATAACTGGCTACCAGCGCTGACTGCCAGTATAACTGGCTACCAGCGCTGACTGCCAGTATAACTGGCTACCAGCGCTGACTGCCAGTATAACTGGCTACCAGCGCTGACTGCCAGTATAACTGGCTACCAGCGCTGACTGCCAGTATAACTGGCTACCAGCGCTGACTGCCAGTATAACTGGCTACCAGCGCTGACTGCCAGTATAACTGGCTACCAGCGCTGACTGCCAGTATAACTGGCTACCAGCGCTGACTGCCAGTATAACTGGCTACCAGCGCTGACTGCCAGTATAACTGGCTACCAGCGCTGACTGCCGGTATAACTGGCTGCCAGCGCTGACTGCCAGTATAGCTGGCTACCAGCGCTGACTGCCAGTTTAACTGGCTACCAGCGCTGACTGCCAGTATAACTGGCTACCAGCGCTGACTGCCGGTATAACTGGCTACCAGCGCTGACTGCCAGTATAGCTGGCTACCAGCGCTGACTGCCAGTTTAACTGGCTACCAGCGCTGACTGCCAGTATAACTGGCTACCAGCGCTGACTGCCAGTATAACTGGCTACCAGCGCTGACTGCCAGTTTAACTGGCTACCAGCGCTGACTGCCAGTATAACTGGCTACCAGCGCTGACTGCCAGTATAACTGGCTACCAGCGCTGACTGCCAGTATAACTGGCTACCAGCGCTGACTGCCAGTATAACTGGCTACCAGCGCTGACTGCCAGTTTAACTGGCTACCAGCGCTGACTGCCAGTATAACTGGCTACCAGCGCTGACTGCCAGTTTAACTGGCTACCAGCGCTGACTGCCAGTATAACTGGCTACCAGCGCTGACTGCCAGTATAACTGGCTACCAGCGCTGACTGCCAGTATAACTGGCTACCAGCGCTGACTGCCAGTATAACTGGCTACCAGCGCTGACTGCCAGTATAACTGGCTACCAGCGCTGACTGCCAGTATAACTGGCTACCAGCGCTGACTGCCAGTATAACTGGCTACCAGCGCTGACTGCCAGTATAACTGGCTACCAGCGCTGACTGCCAGTATAACTGGCTACCAGCGCTGACTGCCAGTATAACTGGCTACCAGCGCTGACTGCCAGTATAACTGGCTACCAGCGCTGACTGCCAGTTTAACTGGCTACCAGCGCTGACTGCCAGTATAACTGGCTACCAGCGCTGACTGCCAGTATAACTGGCTACCAGCGCTGACTGCCAGTTTAACTGGCTACCAGCGCTGACTGCCAGTATAACTGGCTACCAGCGCTGACTGCCAGTATAACTGGCTACCAGCGCTGACTGCCAGTATAACTGGCTACCAGCGCTGACTGCCGGTATAACTGGCTACCAGCGCTGACTGCCAGTATAGCTGGCTACCAGCGCTGACTGCCAGTTTAACTGGCTACCAGCGCTGACTGCCAGTATAACTGGCTACCAGCGCTGACTGCCAGTATAACTGGCTACCAGCGCTGACTGCCAGTATAACTGGCTACCAGCGCTGACTGCCAGTATAACTGGCTACCAGCGCTGACTGCCAGTTTAACTGGCTACCAGCGCTGACTGCCAGTATAACTGGCTACCAGCGCTGACTGCCAGTATAACTGGCTACCAGCGCTGACTGCCAGTATAACTGGCTACCAGCGCTGACTGCCAGTATAACTGGCTACCAGCGCTGACTGCCAGTATAACTGGCTACCAGCGCTGACTGCCAGTATAACTGGCTACCAGTGCCGACTGCTC
The DNA here is from genome assembly GCA_036785665.1 of Chirona hameri. Lineage (NCBI taxonomy): Eukaryota > Metazoa > Arthropoda > Thecostraca > Balanomorpha > Balanidae > Chirona > Chirona hameri. The sequence continues at coordinate 180,624 of JAXIVJ010000336.1, read as the reverse complement.
GGCGGCATCTCCATATGTTTGATGGATCTTGTGTGTCTGCCGGCAGAGCTGGCCGGCCGACTGCCAGTATAACTGGCTACCAGTGCCGACTGCTCGGCGGCATCTCCATATGTTTGATGGATCTTGTGTGTCTGCCGGCAGAGCTGGCCGGCCGACTGCCAGTATAACTGGCTACCAGTGCCGACTGCTCGGCGGCATCTCCATATGTTTGATGGATCTTGTGTGTCTGCCGGCAGAGCTGGCCGGCCGACTGGCGGTATAACTGGCTACCAGTGCCGACTGCTCGGCGGCATCTCCATATGTTTGATGGATCTTGTGTGTCTGCCGGCAGAGCTGGCCGGCCGACTGGCGGTCGCCGCTGGGCAGACGGAGGAGGCTCTGCTCACCGACCTGGGCCCGCCGCTGCTGCAGCAGCTCTCGGAAGATGTCGAGCTCTGGGGCTCGGCCAGCTCCGACCTGCTCACCACGCTGGGCCTGCTGCGATACTCCGGTCAGTGATGTGGAGTTTCGCTGAGTTTGATGTGGAGTCTGATGTGGAGTTTGGTGTGGAGTCTGATGTGGAATCTGATGTGGAGTCTGATGTGGAGTCTGGTGTGGAGTCTGATGTGGAGTCTGATGTGGAGTCTAATGTGGAGTATAATGTGGAGTCTGATGTGGAGTCTAATGTGGAGTCTGGTGTGGAGTCTGATGTGGAGTCTGATGTGGAGTCTAATGTGGAGTCTGATGTGGAGTCTGATGTGGAGTCTGATGTGAAGTCTGATGTGGAGTCTGATGTGGAGTATAATGTGGAGTCTGATGTGGAGTCTGATGTGGAGTCTGATGTGGAGTCTGATGTGGAGTATAATGTGGAGTCTGATGTGGAGTCTGATGTGGAGTCTGATGTGGAGTCTGATGTGAAGTCTGATGTGGAGTCTGATGTGGAGTATAATGTGGAGTCTGATGTGGAGTCTGATGTGAAGTCTGAGGCTCGTTGCTCTGTGCCCGGCCTTGAACACTGCCTCGCTCTCGGCACCGCCCCGCTATTGTGTGCTGCGGCTACAGATGGTTTATTTCTGCCTAGTGGTGTGTTATGTGGACGTTTGATGCAATGTTTCACGGTTCATTAAATACATGTCAATGAAACCGGTCAGGAATCGCTCCGATACATTCGCCTGCAAAACTGAAGAATGGAAACTGTGATACACCCTTTGTGAAACTGAGGGATGTATGGGACGTTGAAGTATTGGACCGGTGTATCGGATGTATCGCACGTTGAAGGCGACTTGGCTTTCCCAGTTGTCCGTCTACTCTGTACTGCGGTGTTAGCCGTGACCGTGGTGTGTTTCTCAGGGTGTCCACCAGAGGTGCTGCTGCTGCCGTGAGCCGTGACTGGTCCTGACCGTGGTGTGTGTTTCTCAGAGTGTCCGCCAGAGGCGCTGCTGCTGCCGTGAGCCGTGACTGGTCCTGACCGTGGTGTGTGTTTCTCAGAGTGTCCGCCAGAGGCGCTGCTGCTGCCGTCGCTGCCGGTGCTGGCCGCCTGCTGCCGGCCGGACCGTGCCGCCCCGCTGCGTCTGACCTGTTTCTCACAGCTGTGCCGCCTGGTCACCGTCTGTCAGCTGACCGTGCTCCGGCCGCTGCTGCACAGCGCTACTGACGGTACGCCAACGCTCATTTACCAACACTTACAACGTATAACGAGCCAACACTCTAAATTCTGCCGGCCAACAGGAATTGCGCGATCGGGTGGTGAGGTCAGGACCTGCGTAACAAGCTATGCTTAGCGTGGGTTCTGACCTCGGAAATACATCCATACAAAAACATTCGGACTAAATTTATATATAAAAAAACTCAACACGCATTGTCCAATGGTTGACGTTGTGGTACACGGACACTCATTTACCAATACAGCCTATATACAGTATACAATACCAACACTTTATATTCACTGGTCATTATTCAATGGATGGTGGTGTAGAAAATAAACTCAGTCGGCCGTAAGCCATTCGGAGACGAGCTCATACGACTGATTGGCATTTCGGAGTACACACGTACGTATTGTTTTTGCCAATTCGCGATATTCGACATTTTCGCCCCTTTCGAACGTTTCCCTGTAAAGCTCAGCTAAAAGTTGGGTTACGTGTTTTGCTGATGAGCTAAGGAGTTGCCTGAGCCTGTGCAAACAGCTGCTTTAATGTCCTGTAATTGTTTCCTTCAGACATTGTGATTCCGAGCCTGGTGTGGCATCCGGGCCGCGCGGACGCTGCGATCCGCACTGCTGCCCTCTCTTTGCTGTTAATGGAACTAAAAGTGCCGGCCGTGGCCGCTGCAGATATCACCGGGGACGCTGAGAAGCTGCTCACCTCCGTGGTCGGTACGTGGGGCGGGGTCTGCTGTGAGAAGCTGAATGGTGGACTGGCAGGCGATGTTTATGTAGTATGGATAAAGGATCTTAAGTAAAGGGTCTTAGCGAAGTCTTTGTCAACTTATCATCACCATGCTAATGTTTACTTAATTCTACTTCTTTCTTAAGTTATCACGGCTTGTTGAGCCTGGCGCCTGTGGCTGACGAGAGCCGAGCCGTGCTTTCTTATTCTTGACCTATGTTTATAATTATAACTGATCTTTTATATTGCTAGTTTGTGTTTACTCATTGTTGTTTTATGTCGTAAGGTCGTTTTTATGTTTACATTTATATTTTGTCATCATAGCGACGGCACTGTAATAGTGGAAGTTGATGTGGAAGTTGCCGCAAGTAAAATTAAGAAATAAAATGCATATATAAATGTCTACGACTAGACATATTACAGATCTTAAAATTACTTAATTGGCTGTCATATTTTTCGGATTGGATTTTCTGTTTCCGCGTTGAATCTGTTTCATCTTCATAACGACCTCGAAGAACCGCGACCGCGAAGGCTGAAAATTTTATGTAAAGATAATGGCACGAAATGTATATCTGAGACATATGCAGGTGATGTGAGTTGCTTTTCTGGTAGTACTGTTACCAGCTGCTGATGCCGATCAGATGATGTATCATATTCATATAACACTTTTAGAAAACATGAAAATAAAACATTTTAAAAATCATGTCATCACTTATATAGCCTCTCTTTAACGTAACTCGTCTTTTAAGGTCGCTGTTTTTATCTTTCATCATTTATCAGTTCACTTTGTATTGTTTGCACTATTTATATTTTGTTAATGTTTCGATGTACTTTATAGTGATCGTGTTATCGGTTTTACATGTATAAATACTGTGACTTCACAGTGGGGTTGTTTACCCTGTTGGTGATCTGTTTAATAAATACAAAATACAAATTCACTGCGTTGGTGGAGATCGCCTGAAGCAGCAATACTGAATGACATTACTTGGCATACAGAGTTATAATGTTATGTAATACAAACATTTGTGTTATATTTTAACATCACGAACATGGGAGGCATACAGCGCGGTGTCCTGCTATTAAAGAAGCTTTCCTTTGTAACAGGAAAGTAATACAGTATTTTCCCATTGCCTGTTTAGCGATACTGTATCTGTGTGTGTGGTGCAGGCCTGTTGGAGGATGAGAGTCGGAAGACGCGCCTGTTCTCTGTTCGCGGTATCCGGGCGCTGCTGCTGCTGACGCCAGCCGGCTCCTTACCAGTACAGCTGCTACATAACGCCACTACAGGTACGTTGTAACGGGGCGCTGCTGCTGCTGACGCCAGCCGGCTCCTTACCAGTACAGCTGCTACATAACGCCACTACAGGTACGTTGTAACGGGGCGCTGCTGCTGCTGACGCCAGCCGTCTCCTTACCAGTACAGCTGCTACATAACGCCACTACAGGTACGTTGTAACGGGGCGCTGCTGCTGCTGACGCCAGCCGGCTCCTTACCAGTACAGCTGCTACATAACGCCACTACAGGTACGTTGTAACGGGGCGCTGCTGCTGGCTCCCATGTTGTCTGTACTGTGTTCATGTGTTCATATTTTGCAGTGTTCGTGTGCGCTAAGGTGTTCAAATGACCCCCACTCCCGACAGAGGTGCTGAAGCGCCTGGACGACACGGACGCCGAGGTTCGCCACTCGGCCGCCGCTGCCTTCCCGGCGCTAGTGTCGGCGCTCGGCCCCGACTACTGCGGCCAGCAGTGGCACGGACACGTCGAGCACTTCGCCAAGACGCTGCTGGTCTTCCTGGACGATACGGACGAGAGGCTGCAGCAGCTGGCGTTTGGTGAGAATGCGATGCAAGGGAAACACTTGCTTTACGTGAAGATGGTCAACGCAAAGAAAGGTGGCATAAATGGTGTCTGGAACCAAATATAGCTTACCTGATCTAATTCCACATGCTTACATTTCGTCACGGCATATTCGCCACCCTGAACACAATGCGTTATTCGTGTAACACAGTGACAAGTTCCGCGTCTGTCCGACAGAGGCGCTGCTGTCGGTGGGCCGGCTGAACGCCGCCGTGGTCTGCGAGCAGGTCAGCGCTCAACGCTACAAGCAGCGAAGTCCGGAGCGCTGCGACCAGCTTGTGAAGGCCCTGTCACCGGCACCGCCGGGCACCGCTGACGAACAGTGACGGTATCCGTGACGGTGACGGTATCCGTGACGGTGACGGTATCCGTGACGGTGACGGTATCCGTGACGGTATCCGTGACGGTATCCGTGACGGTAACGGTATCCCTGACGGTGACGGTATCCGTGACGGTGACGGTATCCGTGACGGTGACGGTGACGGTATCCGTGACGGTGACGGTATCCCTGACGGTGACGGTATCCGTGACGGTGACGGTATCCGTGACGGTGACGGTATCCGTGACGGTGACGGTATCCGTGACGGTGACGGTATCCGTGACGGTGACGGTGACGGTATCCGTGACGGTGACTGTATCCCTGACGGTGACGGTATCCGTGACGGTGACAGTATCCGTGACGGTATCCGTGACGGTGACGGTATCCCTGACGGTGACGGTATCCCTGACGGTGACGGTATCCGTGACGGTATCCGTGACGGTGACGGTATCCGTGACGGTGACGGTGACGGTATCCGTGACGGTGACGGTATCCGTGACGGTGACGGTATCCGTGTCGGTGACGGTATCCGTGACGGTGACGGGACTGCCCACCCGTCACGCCTCACGTGGCCTCCTTCCGAGCACGCCCCCCTGCCACGGCAGCTGACCAGCTGACCCGGCCTTCCCCGAACACTCCGTCTGCAGCCGCCGTCAACACTATCCGCTCAGGGCGGCCGTGTGTTACGCCCCCGAACACTCCGTCTGCAGCCGCCGTCAACACTATCCGCTCAGGGCGGCCGTGTGTTACGCCCCCGAACACTCCGTCTGCAGCCGCCGTCAACACTATCCGCTCAGGGCGGCCGTGTGTTACGCCCCCGAACACTCCGTCTGCAGCCGCCGTCAACACTATCCGCTCAGGGCGGCCGTGTGTTACGCCCCCGAACACTCCGTCTGCAGCCGCCGTCAACACTATCCGCTCAGAGAGGCCGTGTGTTACGCGGTGATCTAGTCCTGAGTGGCCCGCAGACAGGCCTGTTCTGTCGTCCATCGTTCGCTCCCTGGAGCGAGCCAGCACCAACGCGCGCGGTGGTCTCTTGGTGACGGCTGTCAGCGGTGACATGCCGGGTTCGGCGGCGACACGGCGGCGACACGTGGGACCCGATCTCAGTCAGTGGTGTGTTCATTAGTCGGCCCCGGCACTGTGCCGTGCGGCATCCGTGTGCGGTGGCCCGTACAGTAATGGCGGTACCGGAGGTGGCCGGTAGGCAACGATCGGCTTTTACCGTTCGCTGACATTTCTACTGTTCAAATGCACAATCAAATGTTCATGATGCGCAATAACATGTTTGTTTCGTGAGCAGATGTGTTGATCAGACTTGGTGCACCGAACTAACCGTTTCTGCATTGGGTGCATTGTCTCCGCGATAGCGGGACGGTAGATGCATAATACTCGACCACGGAAAAGAATCAACCTCCAAGAAAAGTTTCCGAGTGTATCTTTTCTGTTGGATGGTCCTGAATTGATGAGGGGGGGGGGGGGGGGGTATGGTATACTGTATGTAGATTGTAGACCTCACCTAGTATGGTCGATTTGCCAAACACTGAGGCCTCTCCTTGGCATGTGCTCGCGGATTGCCAGGTATTGTGCTGGGGAACAGTTTGAAACTGCAGTCCGAAGGTAGACACGTAGCCGGGGAGGGGGGGGGGGGGGCAGTCCAGGTATTGTGCTGGGGAACAGTTTGAAACTGCAGTCCGAAGGTAGACACGTAGCCGGGGAGGGGGGGGGGGGGCAGTCCAGGTATTGTGCTGGGGAACAGTTTGAAACTGCAGTCCGAAGGTAGACACGTAGCCGGGGAGGGGGGGGGGGCAGTCCAGGTATTGTGCTGGGGAACAGTTTGAAACTGCAGTCCGAAGGTAGACACGTAGCCGGGGAGGGGGGGGGGGGGCAGTCCAGGTATTGTGCTGGGGAACAGTTTGAAACTGCAGTCCGAAGGTAGACACGTAGCCGGGGAGGGGGGGGGGGCAGTCCAGGTATTGTGCTGGGGAACAGTTTGAAACTGCAGTCCGAAGGTAGACACGTAGCCGGGGAGGGGGGGGGGGGGCAGTTCGCTCCTCCCTGGAGCCCAGACAGACGTTCTGTGTCTTGAAACGGTCAACGGGTAAGTATTCAATGTGGGATCGGGATGCATTGAATGGTTGACTTAAAGCTGTTCAACCATTTTTTCTTCTTTGTGTGTCCAAATGTTTTGAATGGATGGATTTGCGAGGTGAGGACCCGCGCTAAGCAGAGCTTGTTGCGCAGGCCCTGATCCTACCGCCCGATCGCGCAATCCCTGGCGTCCGGCAGAATTTAGAGGCGAAAGTTGTACGTGCTCGACATACCTGGACACGGTCCGTCCCGCCCTCTGATGTCAATTGTCAACCGACCTTGAACACGCCCGCTGCCACCGGCCGCAGGTCATCCCAGTCGGGGGCAAATATCGAGCGCCGAAGCGACTCGAACCCGGGCTGCCACTACCGGGAGACGTCAAGAGCCCAGCGCTCCCCCGACTGAGCTACATTAGCGCTGGAGGCGGAGGATTCCGGGAAGGGTTGGTAGATGGGGGTAGGTGGGCAGTCCGCCCACCACCCGGTCGGAAGTCGTCCTCACTGACCAGCAGCAGCAGAGCTGACGGCCCTCTCTGGTCTCTACTCTGGCCCGCTCTGGCCCACATAAGCCCACTCTAGCCTTTGTTTTATATTACAGACGACTACCTCCTGAGGGTCGACTCCGTGCGCACTCCGTACTCTCCCACCGAGACGTGACTATGACTCATGTGCGCACTCCGTACTCTCCCACCGAGACGTGACTATGACTCATGTGCGCACTCCGTACTCTCCCACCGAGACGTGACTATGACTCAGTGCGCACTCCGTACTCTCCCAACGAGACGTGACTATGACTCCGTACTCTCCCACCGAGACGTGACTATGACTCATGTGCGCACTCCGTACTCTCCCACCGAGACGTGACTATGACTCTGTGCGCACTCCGTACTCTCCCAACGAGACGTGACTATGACTCCGTACTCTCCCACCGAGACGTGACTATGACTCTGTGCGCACTCCGTATTCCGTACTCTCCCACCGAGACGTGACTATGACTCCGTACTCTCCCACCGAGACGTGACTATGACTCTGTGCGCACTCCGTATTCCGTACTCTCCCACCGAGACGTGACTATGACTCATGTGCGCACTCCGTACTCTCCCACCGAGACGTGACTATGACTCATGTGCGCACTCCGTATTCCGTACTCTCCCACCGAGACGTGACTATGACTCCGTACTCTCCCACCGAGACGTGACTATGACTCTGTGCGCACTCCGTATTCCGTACTCTCCCACCGAGACGTGACTATGACTCCGTACTCTCCCACCGAGACGTGACTATGACTCATGTGCGTACTCCGTACTCTCTTACCGAGACGTGACTATGACTCATGTGCGCACTCCGTACTCTCCCAACGAGACGTGACTATGACTCCGTACTCTCCCACCGAGACGTGACTATGACTCATGTGCGTACTCCGTACTCTCTTACCGAGACGTGACTATGACTCATGTGCGCACTCCGTACTCTCCCACCGAGACGTGACTATGACTCATGTGCGCACTCCGTACTCTCCCAACGAGACGTGACTATGACTCCGTACTCTCCCACCGAGACGTGACTATGACTCATGTGCGCACTCCGTACTCTCCCAACGAGACGTGCCTATGACTCATGTGCGCACTCCGTACTCTCCCAACGAGACGTGACTATGACTCCGTACTCTCCCACCGAGACGTGACTATGACTCATGTGCGCACTCCGTACTCTCCCACCGAGACGTGACTATGACTCATGTGCGCACTCCGTACTCTCCCAACGAGACGTGACTATGACTCCGTACTCTCCCACCGAGACGTGACTATGACTCATGTGCGCACTCCGTACTCTCCCACCGAGACGTGACTATGACTCATGTGCGCACTCCGTACTCTCCCAACGAGACGTGACTATGACTCCGTACTCTCCCACCGAGACGTGACTATGACTCATGTGCGCACTCCGTACTCTCCCACCGAGACGTGACTATGACTCATGTGCGCACTCCGTACTCTCCCACAGAGACGTGACTATGACTCATGTGCGCACTCCGTACTCTCCCACCGAGACGTGACTATGACTCATGTGCGCACTCCGTACTCTCCCACAGAGACGTGACTATGACTCATGTGCGCACTCCGTACTCTCCCACCGAGACGTGACTATGACTCATGTGCGCACTCCGTACTCTCCCACCGAGACGTGACTATGACTCCGTACTCTCCCACCGAGACGTGACTATGACTCATGTGCGTACTCCGTACTCTCTTACCGAGACGTGACTATGACTCATGTGCGCACTCCGTACTCTCCCACCGAGACGTGACTATGACTCATGTGCGCACTCCGTACTCTCCCACCGAGACGTGACTATGACTCATGTGCGCACTCCGTACTCTCCCACCGAGACGTGACTATGACTCCGTACTCTCCCACCGAGACGTGACTATGACTCATGTGCGTACTCCGTACTCTCTTACCGAGACGTGACTATGACTCATGTGCGCACTCCGTACTCTCCCAACGAGACGTGACTATGACTCATGTGCGCACTCCGTACTCTCCCACCGAGACGTGACTATGACTCATGTGCGTACTCCGTACTCTCTTACCGAGACGTGACTATGACTCATGTGCGCACTCCGTACTCTCCCAACGAGACGTGACTATGACTCCGTACTCTCCCACCGAGACGTGACTGTGACTCATGTGCGCACTCCGTACTCTCCCACAGAGACGTGACTATGACTCTGTGCGCACTCCGTACTCTCCCAACGAGACGTGACTATGACTCATGTGCGCACTCCGTACTCTCCCACCGAGACGTGACTATGACTCCGTACTCTCCCACCGAGACGTGACTATGACTCATGTGCGTACTCCGTACTCTCTTACCGAGACGTGACTATGACTCATGTGCGCACTCCGTACTCTCCCACCGAGACGTGACTATGACTCATGTGCGCACTCCGTACTCTCCCAACGAGACGTGACTATGACTCCGTACTCTCCCACCGAGACGTGACTATGACTCATGTGCGCACTTCGTACTCTCCCACCGAGACGTGACTATGACTCCGTACTCTCCCACCGAGATGTGACTATGACTCATGTGCGCACTCCGTACTCTCCCACCGAGACGTGACTATGACTCTGTGCGCACTCCGTACTCTCCCACCGAGACGTGACTATGACTCCGTACTCTCCCACCGAGATGTGACTATGACTCATGTGCGCACTCCGTACTCTCCCACCGAGACGTGACTATGACTCTGTGCGCACTCCGTACTCTCCCACCGAGACGTGACTATGACTCCGTACTCTCCCACCGAGACGTGACTATGACTCATGTGCGCACTCCGTACTCTCCCACCGAGACGTGACTATGACTCTGTGCGCACTCCGTACTCTCCCACCGAGACGTGACTATGACTCATGTGCGCCCTTCGTACTCTCCCACCGAGACGTGACTATGACTCATGTGCGCACTCCGTACTCTCCCACCGAGACGTGACTATGACTCATGTGCGCACTCCGTACTCTCCCAACGAGACGTGACTATGACTCCGTACTCTCCCACCGAGACGTGACTATGACTCATGTGCGCACTCCGTACTCTCCCAACGAGACGTGACTATGACTCCGTACTCTCCCACCGAGACGTGACTATGACTCCGTACTCTCCCAACGAGACGTGACTATGACTCATGTGCGCACTCCGTACTCTCCCACCGAGACGTGACTATGACTCAGTGCGCACTCCGTACTCTCCCACCGAGACGTGACTATGACTCATGTGCGCACTCCGTACTCTCCCAACGAGACGTGACTATGACTCAGTGCGCACTCCGTACTCTCCCACCGAGACGTGACTATGACTCAGTGCGCACTCCGTACTCTCCCACCGAGACGTGACTATGACTCATGTGCGCACTCCGTACTCTCCCAACGAGACGTGACTATGACTCAGTGCGCACTCCGTACTCTCCCACCGAGACGTGACTATGACTCATGTGCGTACTCCGTACTCTCCCAACGAGACGTGACTATGACTCCGTACTCTCCCACCGAGACGTGACTATGACTCCGTACTCTCCCACCGAGACGTGACTATGACTCTGTGCGCACTCCGTACTCTCCCACCGAGACGTGACTATGACTCATGTGCGCACTCCGTACTCTCCCACCGAGACGTGACTATGACTCATGTGCGCACTCCGTACTCTCCCACCGAGACGTGACTATGACTCATGTGCGCACTCCGTACTCTCCCAACGAGACGTGACTATGACTCCGTACTCTCCCACCGAGACGTGACTATGACTCATGTGCGCACTCCGTACTCTCCCAAAGAGACGTGACTATGACTCCGTACTCTCCCACCGAGATGTGACTATGACTCATGTGCGCACTCCGTACTCTCCCACCGAGACGTGACTATGACTCATGTGCGCACTCCGTACTCTCCCACCGAGACGTGACTATGACTCATGTGCGCACTCCGTACTCTCCCACCGAGACGTGACTATGACTCATGTGCGCACTCCGTACTCTCCCAACGAGACGTGACTATGACTCCGTACTCTCCCACCGAGACGTGACTATGACTCATGTGCGCACTCCGTACTCTCCCACCGAGACGTGACTATGACTCATGTGCGCACTCCGTACTCTCCCACCGAGACGTGACTATGACTCATGTGCGCACTCCGTACTCTCCCAACGAGACGTGACTATGACTCCGTACTCTCCCACCGAGACGTGACTATGACTCATGTGCGCACTCCGTACTCTCCCACCGAGACGTGACTATGACTCATGTGCGCACTCCGTACTCTCCCAACGAGACGTGACTATGACTCCGTACTCTCCCACCGAGATGTGACTATGACTCATGTGCGCACTCCGTACTCTCCCACCGAGACGTGACTATGACTCAGTGCGCACTCCGTATTCCGTACTCTCCCAACGAGACGTGACTATGACTCCGTACTCTCCCACCGAGACGTGACTATGACTCTGTGCGCACTCCGTATTCCGTACTCTCCCACCGAGACGTGACTATGACTCATGTGCGCACTCCGTACTCTCCCACCGAGACGTGACTATGACTCATGTGCGCACTCCGTACTCTCCCACCGAGACGTGACTATGACTCATGTGCGCACTCCGTACTCTCCCACCGAGACGTGACTATGACTCAGTGCGCACTCCGTATTCCGTACTCTCCCAACGAGACGTGACTATGACTCCGTACTCTCCCACCGAGACGTGACTATGACTCATGTGCGTACTCCGTACTCTCTTACCGAGACGTGACTATGACTCATGTGCGCACTCCGTACTCTCCCACCGAGACGTGACTATGACTCATGTGCGCACTCCGTACTCTCCCACCGAGACGTGACTATGACTCTGTGCGCACTCCGTATTCCGTACTCTCCCACCGAGACGTGACTATGACTCATGTGCGCACTCCGTACTCTCCCACCGAGACGTGACTATGACTCATGTGCGCACTCCGTACTCTCCCACCGAGACGTGACTATGACTCATGTGCGCACTCCGTACTCTCCCACCGAGACGTGACTATGACTCATGTGCGCACTCCGTACTCTCCCACCGAGACGTGACTATGACTCAGTGCGCACTCCGTATTCCGTACTCTCCCAACGAGACGTGACTATGACTCCGTACTCTCCCAACGAGACGTGACTATGACTCATGTGCGTACTCCGTACTCTCTTACCGAGACGTGACTATGACTCATGTGCGCACTCCGTACTCTCCCACCGAGACGTGACTATGACTCATGTGCGCACTCCGTACTCTCCCACCGAGACGTGACTATGACTCTGTGCGCACTCCGTACTCTCCCAACGAGACGTGACTATGACTCCGTACTCTCCCACCGAGACGTGACTATGACTCATGTGCGTACTCCGTATTCCGTACTCTCCCAACGAGACGTGACTATGACTCCGTACTCTCCCACCGAGACGTGACTATGACTCTGTGCGCACTCCGTATTCCGTACTCTCCCACCGAGACGTGACTATGACTCATGTGCGCACTCCGTACTCTCCCACCGAGACGTGACTATGACTCATGTGCGCACTCCGTACTCTCCCACCGAGACGTGACTATGACTCATGTGCGCACTCCGTACTCTCCCACCGAGACGTGACTATGACTCCGTACTCTCCCACCGAGACGTGACTATGACTCCGTACTCTCCCACCGAGACGTGACTATGACTCTGTGCGCACTCCGTACTCTCCCACCGAGACGTGACTATGACTCCGTACTCTCCCACCGAGACGTGACTATGACTCCGTACTCTCCCACCGAGACGTGACTATGACTCTGTGCGCACTCCGTACTCTCCCACCGAGACGTGACTATGACTCAGTGCGCACTCCGTATTCCGTACTCTCCCAACGAGACGTGACTATGACTCCGTACTCTCCCACCGAGACGTGACTATGACTCCGTACTCTCCCACCGAGACGTGACTATGACTCTGTGCGCACTCCGTACTCTCCCACCGAGACGTGACTATGACTCAGTGCGCACTCCGTATTCCGTACTCTCCCACCGAGACGTGACTATGACTCCGTACTCTCCCACCGAGACGTGACTATGACTCCGTACTCTCCCACCGAGACGTGACTATGACTCTGTGCGCACTCCGTACTCTCCCACCGAGACGTGACTATGACTCAGTGCGCACTCCGTATTCCGTACTCTCCCAACGAGACGTGACTATGACTCCGTACTCTCCCACCGAGACGTGACTATGACTCTGTGCGCACTCCGTACTCTCCCACCGAGACGTGACTATGACTCTGTGCGCACTCCGTATTCCGTACTCTCCCACCGAGACGTGACTATGACTCATGTGCGCACTCCGTACTCTCCCACCGAGACGTGACTATGACTCATGTGCGCACTCCGTACTCTCCCAGCGAGACGTGACTATGACTCATGTGCGCACTCAGTACTCTCCCACCGAGACGTGACTATGACTCTGTGCGCACTCCGTACTCTCCCAACGAGACGCGACTATGACTCCGTACTCTCCCACCGAGACGCGACTATGACTCCGTACTCTCCCACCGAGACGTGACTATGACTCATGTGCGCACTCCGTACTCTCCCACCGAGACGTGACTATGACTCATGTGCGCACTCCGTACTCTCCCAGCGAGACGTGACTATGACTCATGTGCGCACTCAGTACTCTCCCACCGAGACGTGACTATGGCTCTGTGCGCACTCCGTACTCTCCCAACGAGACGTGACTATGACTCATGTGCGTACTCCGTACTCTCTTACCGAGACGTGACTATGACTCATGTGCGCACTCCGTACTCTCCCAGCGAGACGTGACTATGACTCATGTGCGCACTCAGTACTCTCCCACCGAGACGTGACTATGACTCTGTGCGCACTCCGTACTCTCCCAACGAGACGCGACTATGACTCCGTACTCTCCCACCGAGACGCGACTATGACTCCGTACTCTCCCACCGAGACGTGACTATGACTCATGTGCGCACTCCGTACTCTCCCACCGAGACGTGACTATGACTCATGTGCGCACTCCGTACTCTCCCACCGAGACGTGACTATGACTCCGTACTCTCCCACCGAGACGTGACTATGACTCATGTGCGCACTCCGTACTCTCCCACCGAGACGTGACTATGACTCATGTGCGTACTCCGTACTCTCCCAACGAGACGCGACTATGACTCCGTACTCTCCCACCGAGACGCGACTATGACTCCGTACTCTCCCACCGAGACGTGACTATGACTCAGTGCGCACTCCGTACTCTCCCACCGAGACGTGACTATGACTCGGCAGTAGGCCTGCCCAGCTCTGCTAGGCTGACGACATAGGACAGAGTTATGCTCGATTATTTACGCTCAGGCTCGACAATGACACCCCGTTTGGACCTGCCTGGGCGATCCCGCTGTCTCGTGACCTCCCGCAGTGTTCGTTGTTCCTGTGCGCCTGTCTGTCTGGTCTGTCTGACTCCGGGTCTGGACCCGTCCGGACCCGCAGCTGCTCACAACCCGAACGGCATCGCCGCGAGTCCAACCACGCTCCGTATAAACACCTGCGGGACCTCTCAGTCAGCCAGTGTTCGGCCGGCGGCTGCCTGGGTCAAGTCGTGTTGACTGCTGACTGAGAGCGGTCGCGGCGGCGGCGGCGGCGTTTGGTCGTGTGTCGGCGCCGTCTTCCCTGGCGTCTGTCCCGGCCGCGCGGCGCGATCCTGGGGCTCCCGCTGCTGGACGGCTGCTGCCTGACCGCTGGTCTGTTCAGCTGGGCCGTCCCAGCGCTGGCCAACCAAAACGAGGACGTCGTCGGGGCATAAGTCCGCGGACAGTGGCGCCTGAGTCGGCCGGTCCGCACGGCCAGCGACCTTGTGAACGTGACGGTCGGCCTGTCGGATGTCGATGTGGACGTCGATCCGCAGATAATATACAGATCCACCATCAGCGGCTGGATGCTGCCAGAGTGGACAGACTACCGCCTGGACTGGATCAGACGCTCCATGGTCTTGACACCGACTTTAGCCCGACAGTTGGCGTGAGGGAACGCCACGGATGATCGGCGATGTCGGACTCCCCAGGCTTCCAAGAAGGTCTCCGTTGCAGCGAACTCTGTTCCGCCGTCGCTGGTGAGTTCGTCAGCGATGCCGAAGGTGGAGAAGATTCGTCGAAGGCAGGCAATGAGGCCTTCGCTTCCATCACTGGCTTTTTCGACGATGGGCCAGTTCGAATACGGGTCAACGACGATGAGGTATGTCTGGCCTATGTATGTAAAATAGTTGGCACACACCTTCTTGAATGAGTACTCTGGAGGCCGAATGTCTTCTGGGGGTGCACAATTTAGGGTGTCCCAAAAAAAACACTTTTTTCCGTGCAAGCTGTCCATCTCGCATCTGGTGCTCCGTCCGGAGTATAATCATCATGCAACATATGACTGATCTTTTGAGTTTTGGTCCCCCCGCCGCCCCCCTAAAGGTCACGGTCAAGGTAAAAAAATCAATTTCACCGTAGATACTTGGGAGTGGGCTCATTTGAAAGGTCTCGTGGAGTAGATTAAACTTTCCTAGTGACAAAATGCTCTAAAAAAATGTATGTTGATATAATGGGGAAACTTGGATGCACGCCATTGAAGAAAAGTACACAACATCGCCTTACTGAAGCATCACCTACCTAATTTTATCATGTTTCCTTTGTGTTATGTGCGGTGTGCTGCAACGAAATTAATGGTTTTTCTGATTGCAGGTGGATTGCATTACCTTTGCGTGCCTCATTTTTTATGATTTTGACCCGAGTTCAGGATGCCAGCAACATATTCTAAAAAGCGGCATAGAGATGAAGAAGACGAAGAAGAGCAAAGTGACAAGAGCAAACATCCAGGCGGACCACTGAAACGAACTGGTCCACAGACAGAGGATTGGGATGAGTGCGTCGGACCGTCCCTTCGTCAACTCTCCTCCAGCACGCTTCCTACTAAGCGACAGATTCTGCAGCGCTACCGTGCCCTCCGTATCGATGACTGCAGAGCACCCCTGTGGGACCTCTCCAGCCTGATTGCCTCAGAAGTGGAGCACCTGTGGAATGCGGCGCGCATTCCCTGCAAGACCCACAGCAGCTGCACAAAGGCAGTGGTCGATGTGGTAAAGCTGTGGAGCAACCAACGCAAGGATGGTGCCCGAGCGGCGCCAGAATTCCAATCGAAGCTGGAAGGATTGCTCGTCGTCGCAGAAGGGTTCAATCCTGGACGGGGATTCAACGAAGAGCAGTTTCTGGCCAACCTGAAGGCGCTGATGAGACTTAGTAAAAATCCATCATGGGAACGCGATTATGAATTCTTCCTGGACCAATATAAGGTGAACCTCTTTGTATTTTTCGACAAGTGCCTAGTAGTTTTGGCTGACTCGTTATCAGGTTATCATTATCATTATCAGGCTACTTGAATCCTAAGCCATCAACTTCAGACACTGCGACCAAGGTTTGTATTGTATTGTATTGTATTAGACATTAAAACACCCATCCAGTGTAAAGGACTGGCTATTCTGGGAGTCGAGTCAGAGTTAGTATGATGGAATACTAAAAACATGTGAACATACAGAAGACAACCAGCACGCACTTAGTCATTACATCTAATTTTGCAGGGTGAGTGGAAGCTGCAGATGGGAGGTGTTGACACCAAACTCGCACGGAGGGAGAAGAAAAGAACTGAACGTGCCACATCGCGCGCCGCATACGAAGACAAGGTCAAGTCGGACTGCAGTATGCAGAGGTAAAATGAAACAAAAATGTATTAATGTCTTGTTCATACAAAGTATGTTTTTCTTGAAGCGATCCTATTCCGCTGCTCAATAATTCTCTCTGCAAATGAATATATAAACTGATTTTAGCTAGATATAAAACCGAATATTCGCTTCACCCTTTTCATTTGTCGGCAGTGTGGATTCGAGCATCATCGAAGAAGATGCGGGGGCCCTGGAAGCGGAGCATCATGACGAGGAGGAGTTCCAGCCAGAGACACACCAGGTCCGGCGATGGACATCATGCTCGGAAGATGAGACCGTCCAGATCTCGCTTCCAAAACGCGACCTTCTGCGAGCCACCGCATCGGTGTCGGCACGCTGCAACGTCAGCCATGACGGCTACCATCGTGAAAGCCGGTGGCGCCTCACTGGACGATCTAACTCTCAGTAAGTCATCGTCGCATCGCCACCGGCTTTCTCAGATCGATGAGTCCTACGAAGAGATCGTGCGCAGCTTCAAGAAGAACACGCCGGACCACATCATCATCCACTGGGACAGCAAGATTATTAAATATGCACACCAGCGGACAACGGACGAGCGTCTTGCCATCGTCATCAGCTTCCCGGGATGTGATCGGCCCACACAACTGATCGGCGCCCCTGAGCTAGCTAACGGCACAGGGGCTAGCATAGCCACCGCCCTAGTGGACAGTCTCTCCTCCGTTTGGGAAATTCACAAGGAAGCGGTACTGGCGCTGAGCTTCGACACTACCGCATCGAACACTGGCGCAGTCAAAGGTGCTGCGACACTGTTCGAGCGAGAGCTCGGCGGTGCTCCACTCTGGCTGGCCTGCAGGCATCACGTCGGAGAACTTCACATTAAGCACGTGGACAAGGAGATCCGCGGACGAACGACAGGTGAGCACTGAATACTGTGGATGTAACCGTTTGGACATCATAGTAACGATGCCAAAGTGGACCAGCACCATGGCTTTTAACAAACCATATTGTACTCATTTTCAATGGCATTGTATATTGTTTGCATCTTGATATGGTGGCCCGTGGGTTATCATATTTACTTATATCATAAGCCTAATGTACCCATTCCTGATTTTGTCCACACTTGTAGGGAACCTAAACTTTTCATTACCTTATAGTCTCATCTCTCTCTCGTTTGAGAGACTCATCTCTCAAACTATTATTTCGTATCACCAACCAATTCCTCCCTGTCCGTGTCCATTCCCAATCAAAGGAGCCACCGACCAAGCCTTCCACAAGTTCAAGGAAGCGTACAGCCAGATTCCGACGCCAAGTGTGGATGATCTTTGCCTCTGGAAGTGGCCCGAAGACGTGCGGCCCTACATGTTCCGCGCTTCCAGGGCGCTCGATGTCAGGAAGTGGGCCGAAGCACAACTCCTAGAAGGCTCATTCGGACGAGACGACCACCGGGAGCTGTGCGAGCTCATCGTCGTCTATCTTGGAGACCAGGTAACGAACTGGCCAGTGGCCATATATTGGTTAAATATTTCTGAGAACTGGTTAATTATCTTAATAAACAATGCATATACATTACACAATATTCACATACATGACGGTGGACGGAGCATAACTATCAGTTGTGTAATGAGGCAGAGAGGCGCCTAGATTTAAGCGCTGCTTATGCGCCAATCTGTCTTCCAATGTACCTGTATGATAATATGTGACCAATAAATGACATGATGATGATACATACATCCATAATATACAATTGCATCTACCTATATGCAGACAAAAAGCGAATTAAATGCATTAAAGCAATCATAATGAAACATGAATCATAATACTACAGGGCATTGTTCTTAGTAAAACTGGGCACATTTTTTGTGTGCCCAGCCCCTTCAATTTGGTGCCCAGGACCTGCTGAAAATCTGTGCTTTTCATCACTGGGCACCACCTGCCTTTTTGTTCGATAGAAGTAAAAGTGTCCGGTAGGAACATTCAGAATGCACTTCCGTCGCTTGAGTTGGTTGGTGCTCAGTGAAATTTTTTAAAATACCATGTCATACTATGAAAATCACCTTCTCTCTCTGACAGGTCGTCAGGCCTCGGAAGTGCGGACAGCCCACCCGTGGCTTCAAGATGCGCCGACCTGGCGCGTTCCACCACCATTCATGCACCACGGAATCTACATCTTGAAGATGGCGATGATGGCGGACCTGACGGGAATGATGTCAGAAGAGGAGCGCGCGGGAGTGGAGACTATGGCTGAATTCATCGCCCTCTTCCACGGGCCATACTTCTTGCAAGCCTCCTTGGCTGCAGCTGCCCCTCGCCTCGGCCTGGAGCTGTGGAACAGTATGGAGACGTACGCTGCAGAGGAGCCGACCGTGGCACATGTGGTGAAGACATCGATTTTGTGCCATCTGTGGTACCTGACTCAAGAGTGCGTCATCCTAGCTCTATTCGACAAGGAGGCTTCAGCTGATGAGAAGTCAGAGATGGCTGCAGAGCTCCTCACACATCCGCGTCAAGAGACCTTCCCACCTGGGAAGCCAACCCTCCCAGACGAGTCAGTTCTTTCTGACCCAGAGAGAGGACTGGTCTCATTCATCGGGCCAAGATCCTGGCTGGCGTTCCAGCTGACGGGGCTCGACCATCAGTGGCTCAACCTCCCATCGTATCAGTGGCCGGACGATCAGGTATATCAGAAGATGGCTGGCATAATGACAACCCTCGCAGTTGTCAATGACGCAGCTGAACGAGGGGTTAAGGACCTGACCGAGTATTCGGAGGTGGCTCTCGATGGCAATAGGAGAGGACGGATCATCGTCGTGGCCAGTGCCCACAGGGCACAGGCGCCCGACCTCAGTAAGGCAGAGCTAAATGCTGCGTGAGGACTGAACACTGGCCAGTGAACGACTGACCGCGTTTGTGTACCTAGATGGCTGCTGGAGCAGTGCCCCAGCAGTGCTGGGGCTCTGGTCTGATGGACAGTTGTTTGTGGATTGGTTCGGATGTCGTCATCGTTGGCAGTAATATGCAATATATATGTAGAAATACTGAAACTCTGGATGGGTTTACCCCTAATAGAGACTGAAGAATAGATGTAAGAGCATTATGTCACTAATAACATTTAATATACTCAACGAGACCTTTCAAATGAGCCCACTCCCAAGTATCTACGGTGAAATTGATTTTTTGACCTTGACCGTGACCCTTAGGGGGGCGGCGGGGGGACCTAAACTCAAAAGATCAAAGTCATATGTTGCATGATGATTATACTCCGGACGGAGCACCAGATGCGAGATGGACAGCTTGCACGGAAAAAAAGTGTTTTTTTGGGACACCCTAGTGCACATGGCTGTGAGGGGGTGTTGCGACTGCATGGTCTGCATCTGTCGCGCGTCAGCCGTATGTCGGTCGTGATCCCCGGCCAGTAAACGCTGACTGCCGCCCGGGCGATCATCATGCCCACACCCTGATGAGCGCCGTGCAGACTCGACAGTACCTCTTCTCGCAAGCAGAGTGGGACGACGACTCGCTGATCGTAGAGGATGACACCATCACTGGTGTACAAACCGTCACGAACGGCGTGGAAGTCGCGTAATTCTTCTGACATGTCCTGGCGGTGTTCCGGAACACTTCCGTCTTCCACCATCTCCAGCAGTTGGTGCATCGCGGTATCTCTGGCAGTGGCTTCTCGAACGCGGTCCCACGTGACGGATCGGATCGCTGTGATGGCAGCGACGGCAATGCTGCCGGATTCGTCGACGGTGATGTCATCGCAGAGGGGCATTCCGACAAGGGCGCCGGTGGGATAGCGGGATGTGGCATCAGGAACACGGTTCTTGACCCCAGGGATGAACCGAACGTCGAATTTGAAGCGGAGAGCCTTCTTGAGATTGCGCAGGCAAGAGTTCGGCAGATCAGCCAACGATCAGTCGCCCAGGATCTTCACCAGCGGTTTGTGGTCAACCACAACGGTGAGGTCGCTGCATCCGAGCACGAAGAACCGTGCCTTCTCGAGTGCGTCTGCGACAGCGAGTGCTTCACCATCGACTGGGGCGTAGCGTGACTCAGCGCCTGATGTGAACCGGCTTCCCACCATGGTTGTCCTCCATCCTGTCGCGCAGCATAGTGGTGACCGGCCTTCACAGGTGCAATGCTTCTGCTGCAGCCAGAAACCGATGCCGGTGCGGGACCAGTCGGTGGTCAGGACGGTGGGCCTGTTCCTTTCGAAGATCTGCACCCCTGTGGTGACTTCATGAATGATGATTCATTTCGTCTCCTCGAACAGTGCCTCGTGCTCCTCCGTCCACTCGAACTTGCCTGGTTTCAGGAGTTCGCGGAAGGGCAGCATGACCAGCCATAGCGAATGCGTAGGAGACGTGGTTGATGACCCCGAACCAGGATCGGATGTCTGTCAGGTTCTTGGGGGTTGGGAAACTCGGCGATACTCTGGATGAATGCGCGGCATGGTTGGACCACCTCGGGGGTTATCTCGAAGCCCGCGAACTCCACAGTCCGTTGCGCGAAGACGAATTTGTCGGCGTTGAGGGTGATGCCCTGTCTTCCGAACATGTCCAGCCACTCCACTGTGCGCCAGAAGGTCTCGGCGATGATGTCGCCCGAGATCAGGGTGTCGTCCACACACTTGGTGTATGACCTGTGGGAGAGGTCGGCAGACAGTACGAATTCATCGTATCGTCTCGTGTGCCCGTCTTCGCTGGACACGTAGCCCTGGGGGGCCACGCGGTAGCGGTAGTCGGTACCGCTCCCACGGGGTCGGGAACGTGGACAGGTGCCGGTCGTCTTCGTGGAGGGGCGCTGTGGTACCCGTTCCACGCGTCCAGTACTGTCTTGTATGTTGCGCCTGGGACAGACCGTGCTTGGTGAAACGGACTTGGCGTGTGATGGGCTTCCCTCACAGCGTGACGGTTCAGTGGCTGGAGGTCCACGCATCGCCTTTGTTTGCCGTTCTTCTTACAGACCACCACCATTCGGTGACACCAGGTGACCGGTTCGCCCTCAGGTACCGGTTCGATCACTCCGAGCTGCATGTCTCTGTCGAGGGCTTCCTTGACTTCAGCCTGCCAGTGGAAGGGCACGGGATGGCCTTGTGATAGGCCACTGGGTCTGCGTCCTTCTGGATCATCAGGCGTAGAGGCGGGCCGTCCATCGTTGTCAGCGGCTGATGTTCACACGTGTTAAACGTGCTCGAGGAGTAGTAGTCCACCAACCACTTCCGTAGTTCTGTTGCAGTCTCCTCCCTGGCCTCCATTGGAAGATCGGTAGGCATGGGCGGTGGCGGTTGAGGTGTTGGACACGAGCATGGTTGGTACTCGTCAGCAGGGGTACCATCTGCCGATACAGAGGCCAGTCCGATGGCCGGGAATTCGGCGTCTATCATACCGAGATATATCACGGCAGGCGTCTCGGCTCAGATAGACGGTCTTTGTCGAAGATGTGATGTAGACGAACTGACGAGTCCCACGCCGTCGACACTGGCATTTCCCGGAGACTCGCAAGATCACAGCCCCTCAGAGTTCGATGGGGTTTCCGTTGGCGGCATGCATCCTCATGGAGGTGGGAACGAGTTCGCCCTCCGTGATCCCCAACCTCCGTAGCAGGTCTGTGGCCGCCAGGCAACTCTGACATCCGGTGTCAGCGATCACCTGTTGTGTGGTGCTGATAGGGTGGGCAGGGCATTCCAGCCCGAGGTCGCTGTAGTCGGCTGGTTCGATGGACATCTCGAGCTCGATGGATGGTTGAGGCTGGCTGGGTTGTCGTCGCCAGCATTTCGTCTCGTCGTCATACATGTGGTGCTCAAGAGCCGCGGAACATGGGGCCGCAATTTCGGGAGCTGGGCCGTCCTCTGCGGTGTGTCCTGATGGGTCTTCGGTGATGCCGCACAGAATGTCGTAGGGAGCATCGTCTCCGCGCTCCGCAGCAGCGCTGGTTACCGATGCCCGCTGTTTTCCGCTGCCTGCGGACCCCTGCGAAGTGGCCTTGGCGGCGACAGTTACGACATTGGTTCCGGAAGGCAGGGCATGAAGCAGCGCGTACGTCGGGAGGTGCTTTCGTGCCGTGGCTTTCCCAGCCACAGTACTGGCAGATATCCGCTGCTGATGCTGCTGGAGGGGCTCGTTTCTGGTCTGGAGGTGGGTTCTTGTTTCGCAGATACTGACTTCGGGCCGCAGCCACCCCTTGTGACTGAAGGAGACGCTGTGCTGAACGTTTACCAGCCTCCTTGGCTTCGACGAAGCTGATGGTCTCCTCCAGGGACATGTGCGCAGCTCTAGCTTGATGTCGCTGTCGCTCAGGCCACGCGCAATGCTGTCGCGGATAACTTTATCTTGGTGCGATATTTGTTTCCCACATGTGTCGTTTGGGCAGCTGACCGTGAAGTTGCAGACGGCGGCCTGGCCTCGAACGAGCGGCGAACGTGCGGATGGGTTCGTCTGCGTCCTGGATCATTTTCTGAAGCGTGACGCGCGCCACCATGATATTCTCTACACGGACGGCCTAGCACCGTGTAGCTGCCAAGACCTTGACCTCGGGCTTGGCTGCCAGCCTGCCGCCAGAAGATCTGGTCAAGTCGCGGCGCAGCGTCTCCTCGCCGCATTTCAGGAGCTGGAGCACGCAGTCGGGGCCCGTGAGACGCGTGGCGCTCTTGTAGTTGGTCCACCTGCTGAGAAAATACTCCTAGTCCTCGGTGGAGCCCGCAGCAGACACCTGTGCGTCGACTGACTTTGTCGGCGGTGACGGACACGGAGGGCCTCGCGTGGGCGGCGGCCTCGTGCATCCGTAGAAGTTGCACCACGACATTGGCGTCAGTGTTGGCGGCGATGCTGGACTGGCATTTTTCGAATGGGCATGCGGTAGCCGACATTATGCTTGTGTGATCTGCGTTGGCAGTGTTGTTGATCTTAATGGCTCATCTTGAGTGTGATGTGCCCAACATAGATAGGCAAGTTGCGCATTTATATATTGAATGTCGGGCACATATCTGGAACAAATACAGAAGGTGTTACAGGTCATACCTCTCTAGTGATGACCGTGATACCGGTTCAGTTCGAGGTGCGATGCCTGTCAGAACAGATTGCCGATACGAAGCGGGTCTCTGCCGCGGTGACCATGGAGATTCCACCAGGATCCCTTATCCAGTCACATTGGGCTCCATGCTAACCAGCCTGGATTTCGCCGACTTCCGACCAATCAGTGAAACCCTGGACATGACTGACGAGCTTCACACCCTTCGCCAACCTACAACTCCAGAGAACGTGCATCGAGCGCCGAGATATTTTGCGGGACTGTTGCCCGAAACCTTTCGCCATACTGGAGGCGGGGGGAGAGGGCAGGGGGAGGCAGCTGCCCCCTCCCATTCAATAAGTTTTTTTGTTTTGGGGGGGCAAACATGACTTTGCACCTTCATAAATTTGTAATAGAAGTTTCCAAGAAGTTAGTTCGATTTTGTTTTGTTGCCGAAGAAAATGACCGAGGGCCCCGAGGTGCCCCCAGCCAGCCTGAGGGGCCCTATAAGGCCGACAGAAGGCCCTCAGTCGGCCTGAGGGGGGTCCTCGGTAGGCCTGAGCGGCCCTGGGAAGGCCTGAGGCTTCAACACGGGCCTGTCCAATGTTTTTTGCGACCATTTAGAGGCCCTGAAAAATATAGTGACCTAAATCCGAGGGAATACCATTTCGCGTTTTTTGTGAGGGGCCTTTGACGGGCCCCTGTTTTGTTTTGCCCCGCGTCCGAAAATACCTTCCGCCGCCACTGACTGGAGGCACAGGTTTTCTTTTCTTAGAACTTTGAACTCATCAAGGTAACTGACATGAAGTGGGGAAACCACTGGCGGATCCAGGGGACCAACCAGGTCATGCCCCCTCCCCACAGTCTGGAAGGCTGGGGGGGGGGGCAACATGTCTTTTGCCCCCCACACACACACACACACACACAAAACAAAACTATAACAATTTATTGTAAAAATTGACTGCAGCAATCAAAATCCAGCTATCCACAGTGAAAAATGGGAAAATTTTGGAAAACACGGCTCTTACCATCAAATCTGGGCTTAAAAAAGCTCAACTAGACGAGAAAATTACGGCCAGCAAGCTGCCAGTCGGAACTGAAGCCCGAACAAACTTCTTTTTTGTACATGTAGGAAGTACACTTCATATGGTATCAATTTAGAATCCAATCTACACTCTATTTCGACGCCAGTGGTTATCAAAAATGACGCGTTGCCTTTGTGGAAATAACTTTTCGGGGCGCGTGACAGCGGTGTTGTAATGAAAAATGACCCTTGCTGCTAGGCTTGTATTCACAACATATCTGAAAGAACAGAAACCCAAGTGTCAGTCAGATGACACTTGCCTATACAACATTCGCCGTCCCTCAAGGTTCACATGTTTTGATGGACACCTGATCAAATACCAACACAAAAGCCAATAACACAATATGTTCAGCACTACTTCGCGCTTGCTCCGCAAACCATACACCGGTGCAACCAACACTCAATGGAGCTGGCATGATACTGCTCCGCATCTTGCCTCAAAATTGTATCGTCGCAGACACACGCTGCTACACTCGCACACACGTATGCACGACAGGTTCAGCGCGACAGATCATACTCTCCGAGGCTTTGAGACATCCTTTTCACTCTACGTGGGGGACGACTCTGCTCAGTCACGGTAACCTCGGTACCACTATCTACACTGTCATCCACCGGTCCGGAACCGTCCTCAGCATCGGGACCAGCGACACCTGCAGCCGGCACCACGGTGAGTGAGGGCCTGATCTCCGTAGCTGGCCGAGACTCCTCCGAGGGCAGGAGATCCGCAGCCTCCGCGCAGTCGACTGAAGCGATGGGAGCGAGATACCGAAGAGAGACAGTTGGTTCACGGCCACTCGGTAGTCGCACCTTGACGTACGTGGGAGTGACGTGAACGAGCTCGACCTCGTCAACCAGCGGCTCGTACTTGCTGGTGCGATTGGTTCGTCGGAGAAGTACTCGGTCAGCTGTCAACAGCCAAGTCGGAAGAGCTTGGACAATAGCTGACCGTCGAGGATGCTTGAAGAAACGCTCATGCGGTGTCTGGTTCGTGGCTGTGCATAGCAGTGACCGCACACTGTGCAGCGCTCTAGGTAAGATGGATTCCCAGTTCTTCAGGTTGACGCCCTCGGAGTGGCAGGCCATGCTCACGGACCTCCAGATGATCCCATTGTATCTCTCTGATTGGCCGTTGCCAGGAGCGTTGTAGGCTGAGCAGTAGCTCTGAGCGATGTTGTTCTGGAGGAGAAACCCTTTGAAGCGAGTGGAAGTGAACGCGGTCCCACGATCTGAATGGACGAACTCTGGCGTACCAAACACTGTGAACAGCGATGTCAAACATTGCATCGCCGACTCCGCAGATGTGTCGGTGGTGGGAAACGCAAAGGGGAACCTGGAGAACTCGTCCATGACTACAAACATGTGTGCTCTCTGGGTACTAGACGGCAGTGGTCCTTTAAAGTCCACGCTCAAACGCTCGAACACTCTAGTCGCTTTAATGAGTGTTGGAAGTACGAACAAGCCGGGGTTTATGCTGAACACAAATCCTACTGAGTCACGACTCGCTTCACCTCATCCACCGAACAGGCCACGTTTCGCGACTGGAGGTAGTGCCACAAGCGCGTCGCCCCTGGGTGACACAGCTGCTCATGAAGCGTGCTGATGAGGTCCCTGGACCCTGCAGCGGTCGCGCCGCACACGGCTCTAGAGAGCATGTCCGGAACGATGTTGTACTTGCCCTGGCGATACACGATCTCAAAACTCATGCATGCCAACTCGAGACGCCATCGTAGGATCTTGTCGTTCTTGATCCGGCCCTTGCATGACCGATCGAACATGAACGAGACGGAACGCTGGTCGGTGATCGACTTGAAATGCCTCCCAATCAGCAGATGACGCTACTTGCGGATCGACTCGACGATGGCAGCAGCCTCTTTCTCGATGGACGGCTGCTTTCGCTCAGACGGGTTCAGAGTGCGCGAGAAGAATGCGACAGGCTTGTCGCTTTGCGTCAGAGTGGCAGCTATGGCGATGTCAGACGCATCCGTTTCCACAACGAATGTGGCGTAGTCGTCGACAGCCGACATGGTAGCAGCCCCGATGTCCTGCTTCAGGAGTTCATACGCAGTGACTGCCTCAGACGACATAGGGAAGCAGTCGTTGGCGGTCAGCGGCCGCAGCTTCTCGGAGAAGGACGGCACCCACTTTGAGTAGTGCGAC
Organism: Chirona hameri; assembly: GCA_036785665.1. Lineage (NCBI taxonomy): Eukaryota > Metazoa > Arthropoda > Thecostraca > Balanomorpha > Balanidae > Chirona > Chirona hameri. Next base: position 153,463 of record JAXIVJ010000336.1, on the reverse strand, counting down.
AGCATGCCCACTGCCCGCTTCAGTGCCTTTGTGTCTTGCGGCGCTGACAGGTCCATCAAAGCCTGGAGCCGGTCGGGATCTGGTCGAATTGTCCTGTCCTCGACCACATGTCCCAGGATCTTGACAGAGGTGCTTGCATAGCAGCACTTGTCTTGATTGATTGTCAGTGAGTATTTCTTAACAGCATTCAGGAAGCGCTCCAGGTTGACATCGTGCTGTTCCCTGTCGCGGCCACAGATGGTCACATCGTCTACATGCGCGAACGTGTCATGCAAGTCTTCAGCGCGTATTATGTCGTCGAGAATCTGTTGGAAGCAGGCGACTCCGTTGGTTACCCCAAAATGGATGCCATGGAACTCAAACAGTCTCCCGCCAGCTTCGAAAGCCGTGTACTTTCGATCTTCAGGATCGATCGGGACCTGATGGTAGGCGCTCGTCAGGTCAGCTGTACTGAAGCAGGAATACTGAGCGATTTTCTCCACCTGCTCGTTGATTCTTGGCAGCGGATAAGTGTTCAGCTCAGTGAAGTGGTTCACAGTCTGGGCGTAATTCACCACCATCCGGCGTTCCCCGCTTGGTGATGCGACGACCAGGACCTGAGCTCGCCAGGGGCTGGTGCTGGGAGAGCTGATGCCCTCCTCCAGAAGACGAGCAACCTCATCGTCGATGAACTTCGCTTCGGCGGCACTGTAGCGGCGCGATTTGGCTTGAATAGGGTGGCAGTCTGCCGTCAGGTTTCCGAACAGAGATGGCGGCCTCACAACAGCTGGTGTCAGACAACACAGTGACAGAGAGGACCGGGAGCCACCAAACGACAGGGAATCACTGTCATGAGCCTTTAGGAAATCATGGCCAAGGAGCACAGGAGCGCAGAGATCATCCATGACCGAGAGTTTGTGGTTGTCATACTCTTCATCTTGCACCTGCAGTCTCACCGTACACTGACCTGCTACCTCCACCTGGTGCTGGGTGGATGCCATGCACACAGCCCCGTGAGAAGGCGTGATGTTCAGATGGATGTCCCTTGCAATTTGAGTGCGGATGAAGCTCTGAGAACTTCCTGTGTCGACCAGTGCCTCCAGCTTGTGACCAATGATAACAACACTTGTCATAGCCGACCGCAAACTTGGAAGGGAAGTATCTGGTATCGCTGACAGGATCGGCATAGACACAGTAGTCTGAGTTTTGTCCCTCGATGGCTGACTTCTTGACCACCTTCCCAACTGGCAGACTGTGGCAAAATGTCCTTGCTTGCCACATTTTGAACAGGTAACGTTCCGGGCCCGACACTTGCTTCTGGGATGGTAGGGACCACACAGAAGTAACAAGTACGCCCAACTGCAGCAGTCACCTCGTCTGGAGCTTCAGCTGACTGTGCTGCAGCTGTACTGGTAAGTTCTTGATGTGCATGTGCTGCAACTGGTGTGTAGTCACTGCTGTGACTGTAGTACATTTCTGACTGCTTCTGGGCCATTTCTAGAGCACGAGCCTGGATACTGCTGTTGCCAGATCTAGCGTGAGGTTCTCCAAGAGACGCTGTCTGATGGCATTTGAGGAGATACCACTGATGAAGGCATCTCGTATCGCGTCTTCCTTTACCTTCTCTGCTGTAGCTACCTTGAACATGCATTGGGATGCCAACATACCCAGCTCCTCGAGATATGTGTCCAGGGACTCGCCCGCCTGTTGCTGCCTGGAAGCAAGTCTATGCCTGGCATACACCTCACTGTGGGGCTTGATGAATCTTGAATTCAGTAGTTCTACGGCAGCATCATATGTGAGGGCAGACTTTATCAACTTGTAACATGTGCATGACATGTGTGCCCGTAGTAGGGTGAGCTTGTCAGGATTGAGTGCAGGGTCGATGTACCTGAAGAAGTCCTCAAACTTGGTGATCCACATATCCCATTCATCTTCAGCAGATGGTGATTTGGGATCGATGCTCAGTTCTTGAGGCTTCAAGTACTTGTCCATCCCGTTTAGCCCAGTTTCACGTGTAATTATCACGAAGGTCCCAATGCAATTGCTGGCGCTAGCCCTTTTTTTGACGCATCAATATTTTGATCCAGCCCAATAGAAATGGTATTGGGGAAAATGACCGATTTACAAACGGCAATTATGAAGCCTGGATAACAGTGATGGGATGAATGGCACATGCATATGTGCATTGTGCATTGTGGCAATACAGTTTCAGCCACCTAGATGTTCAATAATGGTCTTGGAAGTTGATGCAATATTGCTTTAGAAGCGCATCAAATTTTTGATCCCTTGACTCACCTGAATCAATTTTTTTACTCAAATTAAAATCACTGTATCAAAATACTGATGCAGTATGGGTGAATAATTTTGTAGAAAATACTTTTTCATAATAATTGTATGCAATTACATTATACAATTAGTTACCGAGCGGGCGCGAAGCGCCCGTGAGGTTTCTCGTCAACTTTCTAGACAAATTTACATTTTACTTTTTTTGTGGTGCAGCGCGTATGGTGAGAATTGGGTGCGACGGTGGATTGTGAATGTGAGAGTACCGGAGATCCGGTAAGGTGGTGAGGATTCGCTGTGACAGTGGAAGGTGGGTGTGAGAGCTGGAGATGCGGTAAAGTGGCGAGTTGTTTGTGAACGAGTGTGGATACCTGTGAATGCATATGTGCATAATGAGGTTGTGTGGGTGTCGGAAGCGTGACAACATGGTGTGTTATTTGTGTAGGTGAGAGTATGGAAGTCTGTGAAGGAATGTGCGTTGAGCCCCAATATAGAGTTGAGGAGAATGAAATATTTCCCCGGGAAGCGAGGAATGCCAAACTGATCCACGGTGAACGTTGGACGACATATACGGGCTGCTAGTTTAATACACCCGGGTGGCAGGCGGGGCATGTTAACGTAATGGGTATTAACCTTGGAAATGTTTTCCAAACACGATTTGATTATATTTTTAATACAATTTCTTTTTATATTGTCAAAAATGGCCTTATATCGCGTCGATTCAGGACAGAAGGCCGTAAATTTGTACTATTTATCAAAACTATATGCATACTCTCTGAGTCAGAGTCCTGACGTCACGCGAATGTAAACAATGGTTCAGCCAATCAGATTCGAAAGTAGTCGCGTAAAGATAGACTCGCATTGGAGATGTGCCAACCGGCGGCCGGCGATTCGCTTGCTAGCACATCTGCAAGCTGATTGGTATAGCCTCTGCCCGGGCTAGAACCAGTACAACATTATTTCGCCAGCACCGCATTCCTTCGCCAAAAACTCAAATATATTCGGCTGGAGAGTCTTTTCAGTCAAGAAAACTTGCAGATAGGGGTTTCCCAACACGGGCTACAAAACTGCTATCTCAGTTTAAAACTAATGTTGAAGGTGAACTATTTCCTTTAACTTTACATCCCTTTTTAAAGAAAATGAGTGGAAAATGAATGGAGTGGAAGGCATACTCAACTAGCGGTAGGTTTGCGCCTGATGAAGATAGGGCAATAATTTTTACGTCATCCGATGATGATTGGGGCTTTGGACGCACCGACTCTTACGGTCACACGGCGCCCATTTTAATGTATCGTGCTCGTCTCGTCTAGGAGATTCGAATCATACCATGGTGACCAGGTACCTAAGTCAAATTCAAAATTTGACAGGTCAAGGTAATTTAACCCGCGCACTGCAGGGGCTTTGCGCCGAACACGACCTGCAGGGGGGTTGATTTCCGCCCCCCCCCCCCTGAGATCTCGAAAACTACGCTACGTAGCGAGAAGCGGAAAACGGCATTTGATAGCATGATACATGTTCTATCGAAAGTATTTAGTATTGTTTTAGGTCAGGTAAAAATTGAGGTCACCAGAGGTCATCAAAGGTCAAAATTTCCAGTTTTTTTTCCTGTTTTAAGACATCGCTCCAGAAATTCCCATATATCTCAGAAACTATGCTAGTTAGAAACACACGGAAAAAAGTAAACGCCAGCCAGTGAAATTTTAAATCGCTGAGGTGTCCTGAGATTTGATCTCAGTGTTGCAGCGTGAACCCGAGGGTCCCCCGCTGTGGCCGATCGCTCCGCTTCCTGTTGTCCCGCCGACAGACTGCGATGGTTTTGGACGTATATTCTTGGTCGTTACAGTAGCACGTACGCTCGCTACGCTGGCCGCTGCCTGACTGCCGCGCGCCGTGCTGGGCCATAGGTGCGCCATCTGCAGCGTCCTAACGGTACTAGGGCTTGTGCGCCAACCGCTAGAGGTCGCGACACGACACCCTACCTCCCCTTACCAGGTGCACTGTAAACAGATTCAAAAGTCGCGGGAGCGCAGACACGAACGACCACCGCCAATGACAACGAACTATAGCCTACGAAGTAACTAATTAGCTCCTACCTTGGCGCGCAAACACAAACATAAATGAATAACGCTAACCGATAGCTGAATTCTCCCTGAATAATCTAAATACACTTTACCCAGACACGCCGCCCTCGAATGCATTATAAACAAAACTCAAACTACACTGCACGTGGGCGGGTGCGTTACATTTCGGCGATTAGCCGGCGGGTCGCCTTCCGCAGCCGACCGGACACACACCTACCGGCGTCAGGCGCTGCCCCGCGGTCACTGCCGTCTGTCGCTCTGGCTCTGTCGGCTCCAGCGCCGTCAGCTCCAGCTCCAGCTCCGTCGGCTCCAGCTCCGTCAGCTCCAGCTCCGTCGGCTCCAGCTCCGTCGGCTCCAGCTCCGTCGGCTCCAGCTCCGTCGGCTCCAGCTCCGTCGGCTCTAGCTCCGGTTGACGCGCCTCCGCCAGCTCCAGCTCCTGCTGATCCGCCTCCGCCAGCTCCAGCTCCTCCGCCTCCGCCAGCTCCGGCTGCTCCGCCTCCGCCAGCTCCGGCTGCTCCGCCACCGCCAGCTCCGGCTGCTCCGCCACCGCCAGCTCCGACTGCTCCGCCACCGCCAGCTCCGGCTGTTCCGCCTCCGCCAGCTCCGGCTGCTCCGCCTTCGCCAGCTCCGGCTGCTCCGCCAGCTCCGGCTGCTCCGCCACCGCCAGCTCCGGCTGCTCCGCCACCGCCAGCTCCGGCTGCTCCGCCACCGCCAGCTCCGTGGTGACGCCCGGGCGCGGCGCGTCCGGCTTCTCGGCCTGCCCACTCCGCGGCACCGCGGGTGTCGCTGTCGGCCGGGGCTGTGGCGTCATCAGCGGTCTCTCGGTCGCCCGCTGCCAGCAACTGGTCGGCGTGTCGGGACCACACTGCGTCGCCGATGTCGACTTCGTACGACACTGGCCCCGGCCGCGCCACCACTTTGCCGCGGATCCACTTCTGGCGGCCGCCGTACGCTCGAGTCCACACCGCCGCTCCCAGTCTGAACTCGCGTACACGGCCTCCCGCCGCCAGTTGCTGATCTACTCTCGCCGCTCGCAGGGTGGCGTCTGCGCTGGGCACCAGCAGGTTGAGTCGGGTGCGCAGATTCCGGCCGTACATCAGCTCTGCCGGCGTCCGCCCCGTCACGGCGTGTGGGGTCGAACGATAGGCCAGCAGGAACCTCGCCAGCGCCCGCTCCGCGGAGACACCGGCCGCCGTGGCCGCCTTCAAGCTGCCCTTCAGCGTGCCGACAGCTCGCTCCGCCAGTCCGTTGGACGCTGGGTGGTACGGCGCCACGCGCGTGTGTCTGATGCCGTTTGCCGTCATGAACGTGGCAAACTCCTCACAGGCGAATTGAGGGCCGTTATCGCTCACTAGCTGCACCGGGAGTCCCAGCCGGGCGAACACATTACGCATGGCCGCCACCGTCCGCTCAGCCGTCGTCGACTTCATGGCCAGCACCTCTATCCACTTGGTGTAGCTGTCCATCATCACCAGGTAGCTGTATCCGAGGAGCGGCCCAGCGAAGTCGACGTGGACGCGCTCCCACGGACCGCCGGCCGGTTCCCATGGGTGACGGACGGCGTGGGGCGGCGCGGCACGCTTGGCTGCGCACGCCGCGCAGTCCCTGGCCGCCGCCTCCAGCTCCGCGTCCAATCCTGGCCACCACACGAAGCGCCGGGCCAGCTGTTTCATCCGAACACCGCCGCAGTGTCCCTCATGTAGCTCAGACTTGATCTGGGTGCGGAGAGCCGCCGGTATCACCACCCGGCCTCCCCACAGCACGCAGTCCGCGTCCGTGGAGAGCTCCTCCTGGCGCGTCTTGTACGGCACGAGGTCGGGATCGACGACCGCGTCCCAGCCGGACCTGACCGCCGCCAGGACCCGCGCCAGCACTGGATCCCGGCGGGTCGCCGCAGCGATGTCCCTCGCTGTCAACGCCGGCCCGCCCTCCATCAGGTGCAGAACGCTGCCCCAGCGCCCGTCTGCCTCCTCCCGGACGGCTGCGGCCTCTTCCGCCGGGTTTGGCACCGGCAGCCGCGAGAGCGTGTCGGCCACTCTCATTTCCTCCGTCCGGCGCAGCTCCACCTGGTACTGGTAGGCGGCCAGCTGCAGGGCGTACCGCTGCATTCGAGCGGCCGCGAGCGACGGCAGCTCCCGGTCCGGGCTCAGGATCCTGGACAGCGCTCTGTTGTCCACCACCAGCGTGAACTGTCGTCCGAACAGGAACTGATGGAACCGCCGGATGCCGAAGGAGACTCCGGCCGCCTCCTTCTCGACCTGAGCGTACTTGCGCTCTGTCGGAGTCAGCGTCCGTGAGGCGTAGACCACCGGCCGCTCCAGTCCATCTGGCGTCACCTGGAACAGAGCAGCTCCCAGCCCAGTTGAGCTGGCGTCAGTTACCAGCTTCAGAGGCAGCGCGGGGTTGTACCTCATCAGCACCGGCGCGGAGGACAGCATCTTCTTCACCTTGCTGACCGCCGCCGAGCAGTCCGCCGTCCAGCGCCACCGCACGTCCTTCTTCAGTAGCGCGTAGAGCGGCGTCAGGGTGGTCGCCAACTCCGGTAGCAGTCTCTGGTAGTAGCTGATGGATCCGATGAACGACTTCAGCTCACAGACGTTGGATGGTTCAGGCGCCTCCATCACCGCCGTTGTCTTGTGCTTCAGCGGCTTGAGCTCTGTCGGAGTGACCTCCCAGCCCAGGTAGGTCACACTTTCAGCATTGAACACACACTTCTCCTTCTTCAGACGCACCCCATTGGCCTTCAGTCGTTCCAGCACCTTGTCCAGCCGCTCGACCAGCTGCTCCTGTGACTCAGCCGTCACCAGCAGGTCGTCTAGGTAGCACACCACCCCGTCCAGACCATCAGTCACCTGGTCGATGACGGACTGGAACAGAGCACCGCAGGTGGCTATGCCGTACGGCAGGCGGTTCATGCGATATGCTCCTTGCTGCGTCGTCACAGTAGTCAGGTCCCTCGACTCCTCCGTGAGCTCACACTGTTGGTAGGCGCTTCTGCAATCCAGTTTGGCAAATCTTTTGCCCTGGATGCTTGCGAACAGCTCTTCAGGTGTCCTCAGGGGGTGCTTCATGGCCTCCAGCTGCTGGTTTACAGTGACTCTATAGTCTGCACAGAGTCTCACCCCATCCTGCTTCGGGATAGGCACCAGAGGAGTGCCCCAGCCACTGAACTTGCCGGCCTCCACCTTCTCTGCAACTCCCTCCTGCACCCAACGGTCCAGCTCTCTTTCCACCAGAGGTTGGAGCGCGAAGGGCACCGGTCTGGCCTTCCGGTACACAGGCTTCGCCCCTCGCTTGAGCTTCAGGCTCACCTTTATGGGGATTTTGCCCAGCTCGGCACTGAACACCTCCTCGTGCTTCGCCAGGACCTCACCCAACTTCTGCCTCTCTTCCATCTGCAGTACCTGTCGTGGCACCAGCTTCAGTGCTGACACCCAGTCTCGGCCCAGCAGGTTGGTGGCTTTCTGCAGGTCTGCGACCACCAGCCTCAGCTTGCCCTGACCCTGGGCGTGCCGCACCTGCACCATCCCCTCCCCCTTGATCGGGATGGTATGTCCAGTGTAGGACGACAGCGACAGATTAGACGACTGCAGGCGCAGGCCAGGGACCTTGGCGTTGGCCCCTACAATGGTGACAGGGCTGCCTGTGTCCACTATGAAGGACATGGGCATTCCGTTAACCTCGAGGGTCACCTCCTGTGGAGCCGCATGGTTCCGACCCTCCACGTTCCACAGGTCCAGCTGACCCACTTCTGGGTCAGCTTCAATCTCCTGGACCCTCCTGGTGCCAGCCCGGTCGGTGCAGTCCTTTTTGAAGTGCCCTGGTTTCCTGCAGCGGAAGCACACAGGCTCCCGCCGCTGCCACTGAGGATGTGCACGCTGCTGCTCCCGTGATGTTTTCTGAGGGCACTGGGCCTTGAAGTGACCCATCTGGCCACACCTGAAGCACCCCCTGCCGCCCCCTGCCACCAGCTGGACAGGCTCAGCTGCAGGGCCGGGGCCCCTCATTTGAGCAATGAGGGCCTGGGTCCGCTCCATTGCCGCCGCCGCCATCACCACATCTTGTAGGGTTAATTCCTCGCCCTTCTCTGCGGCGCGCTGTAGCAAGCGCTCCTGCAGCTTTCCGTGGGTCCCAGCCAGGCACTGGTCCCGTACCTCCTTGTCAACGGACTGGGACGGGAAGCCACAGCGGCTCGCGGCCACCCGCAGCCTGGCCAGGTAGGCGTCAAAGTTTTCACCCGCCCCCATCTTTACAGTCTGTAAGGCCAGCTTCTCCGCAATGGTGTTGCGGGCTGGGGCGAGGTAGGCCGTTAGCTTGGCCTTGCACACCGCATAGGCCCCGCCCCCCTCCACTCCCGCCGGCTCTGGCAGGGTGGGGTACACCTGCTGTATATCAGGTCCGATGAGGTGGAGCAGGATGGCTTTTCTCCGCGCTTCGGCCGTCACCTCGATGGCCTCCAGGTACAGCTCCACGCTGTCCAGCCACCGGCCGAAGTCGCCGCCCATCACAAACCTGTCCACCCCCGGCAGCATGGACGCCGCCATTGTTGTTTACGTCCGCGAGTCAGCTGGCGCGCGAACAGCTGGCGCGCGATGACGTCAGCTGGATGACGTCACCCACCAGTTCCCGCCACTGCCGCGCCGCGGCGCCACCGGCTTCCGGCAAAATGGCGGTCGCTCGCCACTTTCGCCGCAGCCACCACGGGGTATCTGTGGCCTACCGACCGGGTCCCTGGAGCACCTGGGTATCCGGCAAACTGCCACCCGCTCCACACCACGTCACTGCCCAGCGTCCGCCACACACTCCGCGCCGCACACGCACCGTTCCGACCACTCGTCCGGCACGCACAGTCCACCGCGCGTCGCCGCCGCTGTTGCACGACTGAGTTCGAATACTCGTCGCCAGGTGTTGCAGCGTGAACCCGAGGGTCCCCCGCTGTGGCCGATCGCTCCGCTTCCTGTTGTCCCGCCGACAGACTGCGATGGTTTTGGACGTATATTCTTGGTCGTTACAGTAGCACGTACGCTCGCTACGCTGGCCGCTGCCTGACTGCCGCGCGCCGTGCTGGGCCATAGGTGCGCCATCTGCAGCGTCCTAACGGTACTAGGGCTTGTGCGCCAACCGCTAGAGGTCGCGACACGACACTCAGGTCAATTTTTGAGGCTCCAGAGGTCAAAAAAGAAAAAAATGACGTTTGTTTGCTAAATCGTTTTTCGCTATTAACTTTTTATGTAATACAGATAACTGAAAACTGTTTACGTCATTGTGTTTATCTTGTCAAGGCGCTCTGAATGATATACATGGTGACCTTGTTAAGTTAACTTAAAAATTTGACCTCAGGTCAAGGTCAAGTGGTGACCCAAGTAAAGCATGTTGCATATGGGAAGACGTGTCTTGACGAGACAAACACATTGATGTCTGTTTTACTTCTCTATGTCGGGAATTATTGACAAAAAGTGATGGTGACCTCGCATGACCTTAAATGACCCAATAGGGGTCACTGAACAAAACTTACACTTGGATCATCAAGAATATCCTATAATAGCATGATCCAGAAGTAATTGGACTAATATCATGCATATCCTTAGCATTTGTATATTTCCCCATTGACTTATTATGGGGAGGTTACGAAATTGACCTGACCTTAGGTGACCGATAACAAAATTCCGAGATAAACGAATTGTAAGTACGTTTGCCCTCATGACATCCTGTAAGTTTCAAACTGATCGGTGAAAAACTCTGGCTTTGGCACAACTGCAAACATTTTTGGAGGTGGGGTCACTTGACCTGGTCTGGTGACCTGACCTGAGATGAACCTAGGATATTTTTTTTCTTCAAAGTGTGAGCAATTGATGTCCTGACAGGTGTGCGAAAACCCGGCGGCGCTGCGCGCCGCCGTTTTTTCGCTATCTTTAAAAAAACTTTGGGAGGGGGGGGGCGGAAATCACCCCCCCCCCCCCGTGCAGTGCGCGGGTTAAGGTCATGTGGTGAACCAGGTATGTCGTGCTGCGCAATGTCGGACGCGTCTCGACGAGACATACACAGTGGTGCCGGTCTCACGTTATTATCTTCATTTTATTCCGCTGCCTGCAGGCGCGCGACTGGGCTGGACGCGCGGCCGGCACGCCGCGTCCGTGCTCGGGCGGCGTAGCATTGTTCTCCATACTGTTGAGAATAAAAACAAACGGAAAAAATAGATGGCACTGCAGATATTGCTTAGCATGCGGTTGGAGAACGGATATAAGCCGGAGTCGGAGTCGATTTTTTTGCAGGCTGGAGTCGGAGTCGGAGTCGGAGTTGCTAAAATTATGTCGACTCCGCAGCCCTGATTGTGCGGGTCAATCGCCTGGGGGGGGATTGATTCCCCCGGGTGGCGACGCCCCTGCGTGGTTGCGTGTGATTGTGAAATATAACGGTAAAAAACATGCAAACACCTCTGAATGTTGGTGATGTCAGATGTGAAATGACTAGACCTGACGAGTAAAAAAAAAAGAAAAAGCAATAAGCATGACAAAGAGAAGTGAAAATGTTCAGGCAGGCAAAGGAAACTTGTAAATGGAAGCTATGTGGACTCACTCAGCATCGTAGCTTATGTGGCGCAAGAGCGGCATAACAATCACACCAAAAGCACTGCGTCGCCGTATTCAAGTTACCAAGGTTACCAAGCCAAAACGACGACTGCGGACAGCTCAGTTTCCGGCATATAGTATTTTAATTTTATCTACCGTGGTGTCCTGTCACACCAGTCACACTCAGTCACCACTACCTACCGTGCTACCTTAGGTACATGGTTATTGGTTACCATGTTCATTGATGGTGGCCAAATTCACAGATTTAGGGGGAATGAAGGATGCCAAAATTGCTTGTCTGACCAAATCTTGGGATGGAGGAGGTGTGCAGGTCTAAAAACATGACTATTAGGCTAGAATTGTCATGTGTTTTAGCTAGACACCCCACATTTCGTGATATCTCATCTGGGAACATTTCATAATTTTGGCATCCCTCTGAATTTGGCCACAAGCTACCACCCACTCTTATACAGCCTTGCCACCCACCACTAACAAATACCTTCTTCTGAGTGCTGAGTGCTATAACTTTCCCACTGTCTGCAGTTCTGAGGAGAAACAGAAATTGTTTCAGCTTTTGGTGAGAAGACGCCTTCAGAGCATACCTGGTCAATGTAAGTGGTGTATTTTCCCATGGTTTTCTTCATGACCCCCATTGAGAAGCAACTAGAGCCCTTATATGTTAAATGGTCAGGGTTCAGGGAACAGCCTCCTGGATTGGGATTTGATGTGGAAATTTGAAATCTAGTTTATATTCTGCTTTTGCACACCTTTATATAGGCAAATTATAGTGTATACTAATGCTACACATCTGATTTCATCAGAACTGCACTCAAAACAGGGATATTCTCAGTACTTACCTGAAAATAATTGTTTGTATCACCCATCAATAGCCTCAGCTGACCGACCGCAACAACTCCGCCATTACAATTAAATGTAAACAATGTGGGCACAGAAATGTCTCAGATACTAAGGCTGTAATATGACGTCATATGTATCTGGTCGACCACTAAACCCTATCACGCTCTCGCTAAACCTCAGTTCCTGGCAGAGCGCAGTATTTGTATTTGAGATAGGTCTGCTGTGCAGCGGCCGCTACCGCGATGTAACCTTACAGGATACATCTAACACATTTCACACAAAAAACAGCCCATGTTGCTTACATTTCAATTGTAATGGCGGAGTCTTGTTGCGTTTGGCTGAGGCGATTGACAGGTGATACAAATTATTATTGTTAGGTAAGTACTGAGAATGTCCCTGTTTTGAGTGCAGTTCTAATGAAATCAGACATTTAGAATTAGTATAAAATCTTCAATTTTCCTATAAAAAGGTGTGCAAAAGCGGAATACAGCCTAAATCTGGCTGTAGTACTTCAAACTTGGTTAAGAATCGCTTAAGTTCCTAACATTGTCAGTTTTAGTTGGCAAAATACACACAGTGAGTGGGTGAGGTCATTTAATAGTGTCAAGAAGGCTAGTGAAAATCACGATTGCACATGTGTTGTAACACAAATTAATTGTAAATAACCCCTCCCCTCATCCCCCATACCCAAGCTTCACAAAGCTGCTAGCTAGGATGTGTTTATCTACACCATGTTTGTATCATTCATGCTAGCAATGCAATTTTTATTTCTGCTTAGAAATGAAAGATAGACTCATTACATCATAGCTTCTTATTCAAATAAATAGTATTGTAGTTAACTTCATACCCATTCCAATATAATTTAATTCAATTTGGATCCATTCATGTATTACACACACATACAACAGACACTACAGGTACACACACACATGAAACGACGTGTCTGCCGCTCCGCCGCGCCGGGACCGCCCCACAGGGAGCTGACCGGGGGGTGGCCAGTCCCCCGGCAGCTCAACCCGCGGGACAGCCCCGGACGCGACACCCGCACCAGGTGGCGCGGCAGGTGGTGCAGACGGCGCTGCCGGCACAACAACATCGGACGCCCGTAATACAAACAAATAGGCACCTACAATAAAACAATACAACCTAAGATACAATCAAACAAGTAGATGCAATCAGACATAATATAAATATATAAATCAAACATAAGTAGAAACATGTAGATGGGGGGGGGGGGGGCGAAAGCGGTACCTCAGCCGGCCAGAGCCGGTCCCTCTTCAGGAGTCGGCGACGGCGACTTCCCACATCAGGAGCCGGCGGCACCGCCCCACTCCAGCCGCAATCGCAGCCCCGCCAGCTCCTGTCCGACGATTTGGGGTTGGGAATCAATTTGGGGTTGGGAATCACTTTAAATGTCCAAAAAGTAAGGCTGGTGTGTACAGTACGTGGGACAGTGAGGGAAATTTGGATGTCTGCATCTCTGAAGGTTGATGTTCATCCAAACCTGGAGGTATATGTATCAATTATTTTGATATGCAGTGTTTGGAACATGTTGATACTTATCACACACTGCATTTGACCATTCACTTTGAATGACTGTTATGCCTCTCAGCACTTTCAATTGGCAGCAGCAGCTTCTGGGGTAGGAGGGTGTTTACTGTGTACCCACCCTGTCAACAGTCAGAGGCCCGCTTTGGCTTCCAGTCACTCCAGTGGGCCTGATCAGTCCTCCGGAGAACATGCTCTGGCCTCCAGGCTCCAGATCACCCACTTTGGTCTCTACTAATAAAGGACCCATTCTGGTCTCCCAGAGGTCCATGCTGCCCTCCAGGTCCAGAGGTCTATTCTAACCTCCAGAGGGTCCACTCTGGCATTCAGAGGGTCCACTCTGGCATTCAGAGGGTCCACTCTGACCTTCAGAGGGTCCACTCTGGCCTTAAGAGGGTCCACTCTGACCTTCAGAGGGTCCACTCTGACCTTCAGAGGGTCCACTCTGACCTTCAGAGGGTCCATTCTGACCTTCAGAGGGTCCACTCTGACCTTCAGAGGGTCCACTCTGACATTCAGAGGGTCCACTCTGACCTGCAGAGGGTCCATTCTGACCTTCATAGGGTCTACTCTGACCTTCGGAGGGTCTACTCTGATCTTCACAGGGTCCATTCTAACCTTCAGAGGGTCCAGAATGCTCTGAACTTCAGAGAGACTGCTTTGAACTTCAGATAGACTGCTCTGAACTTCAGAAGTCTATTCTGGCCCGCAAAGGGCCCCTCTGACCCCAGAGGGCCACCTCTGACCTCAAAAGGGTCTACTCTGAACTATAGCCGACAGCTACTCTCCCCAGTGGGTCCACTCTAACTTCCAGTGGCCCACTAGCCTCCAAGAGGGCCCACTCTGGCCTCCAGTCTAGAGAACCCATGCTTATTATCCCCATAGGGTCCACTCTGGCCTCCAGAAAGTCCACTTATACCTCCAAAAGGCCTGCTCTGGTCTCCAGAGGTCCCACTCTGGTCTCCAGAGGTCCCACTCTGGTCTCCAGAGTGCACACTTTGGTCTCCAGAGTGCACACTTTGGTCTCCAGAGTGCACACTCTGGTCTCCAGAGTGTCCACTGGTCTCCAGAGTGCACACTCTGGTCTCCAGAGTGCACACCCTGGTCTCCAGAGTGCACACTCTGGTCTCCAGAGTGCACACTCTGGTCTCCAGAGTGCACACTGGTCTCCAGAGTGCCCACTCTGGTCTCCAGAGTGCCCACTCTGGTCTCCAGAGTGCACACTCTGGTCTCCAGAGTGCACACTCTGGTGAGTCTGGTCTCCAGAGTGCACACTCTGGTCTCCAGAGTGCCCACTCTGGTCTCCAGAGTGCACACTCTGGTCTCCAAAGTGCACACTGGTCTCCAGAGTGCCCACTCTGGTCTCCAGAGTGCACACTCTGGTCTCCAGAGTGCACACTCTGGTGAGTCTGATCTCCAGAGTGCACACTCTGGTCTCCAGAGTGCCCACTCTGGTGAGTCTGGTCTCCAGAGTGCACACTCTGGTCTCCAGAGTGCACACTCTGGTCTCCAGAGTGCACACTCTGGTCTCCAGAGTGCACACTCTGGTCTCCAGAGTGCACACTCTGGTCTCCAGAGTGCCCACTCTGGTGAGTCTGGTCTCCAGAGTGCACACTCTGGTCTCCAGAGTGCACACTCTGGTCTCCAGAGTGCGCACTCTGATCTCCAGAGTGCGCACTCTGATCTCCAGAGTGCGCACTCTGATCTCCAGAGTGCGCACTCTGGTCTCCAGAGTGCCCACTCAAACCTCTAGAGGGCCAACACCGACCTCCTGAAGGCACATTCAATTCGAGATTGCCCATGCCGATCTCTAAGGACCCTCTCTAACCATCAGAGGCCTACTCTGGCCTCCAAAGGACCCATCAAATTGTTTGAACACAATGCTGTCCCAGGTTTCCCATTGGTGTGCGTTTCACGTTACACGTAGGCCCTCTGGACAGCAGTAGACCCCTCAACCCAAGCAGAAACGTAGCCAAGGGGGGGGGGGGGGTGGGGACGGGGCCATGTCCCCCCCTGTGTTTTGCTCTGACGACCCGACCCCCCCCCCCCCCCCCCCCGTCAACAACATATGGTTGAGGAGCGAAATTTTATTATACCACTGACGTCCCCCTCCCCCTCCCTGATACAAATCCTGGCTACGTGCCTGAACCCCCAAGCGGGTTCCTAAAACCCTCATGCACCTTCCTTGGACACACCCTTAATGGTAACAGGGATTTTTAACCCGCGCCGTGCCGTTGCTTACCTCCCCAATAACTTATAATAGGGAGTCGTGGTTGACCTGACCTTTGGTCACCGATATTTACAAATCAGATATACGATTACGATTTGTAGGTACTTTGGCCTAATTAAATCCTGCAAGTTTGAGACCGCTCCGCCGAAAACTGTAGCTCTGGCACGTCCGCAAACTTGATGGAGGTGGGGTCACGTGGCTTGACCCGAGTGCTGTTCATGGTCCCTGCGGTTCGGCGGTCAACCGCAGGCTCTAAGCCCCGCCCCTTTGATCATCCGTCATCACATGCAGGCGTCTTATGGACACTGAATGCCGCAATGCGCCACTTTACGTCACATTTCACCCTGCGGTCGCTCCGTACCGACCGCCGGAACTGCAGCCGACCGTAGCCGTGTGACGTCATACCTTTCGCCCCATCCCCACTTTCCGTTATCCCCCTGCTGCCGACCACTGCTGATCGCCGAACCGCAGCCAACCGCAGCCAACCGCAGGGTTCGTGAACAGCACTCTGATGACTTGGCCTGGGATGAACCGAGGCCAACAATGTCACACATTGTAGGTTATTGATGCCCGAACACTTGTGCTGCGCCGCCGTTTCCCCCCTATTTTCGAGAAGAAAAAACTTGGGGGCGTCCAAACGCCCCCCCCCCCCCCCCCAGCATTACGCAGGTAAACCGAAGTTGATGTTAATTTTAACAAGGTTGGACTCACAGAAACAGGATAACAGGCGCCTTCAAGAGTGAATCGCCTCTGCCATTATTGTCGCGGAGGGGTGTGTAGGAATCGCCTCTGCCATTATTGTCGCGGAGGGGTGTGTAGGAAATGGGATGAGTCGACGTGTATTGCTCAACCGGTCACACGTGTCTCCTTTCACGGGCGTCCCGCCCGCTCAACAAGTTTCTTGGTGCATGAACAACTCAAGGCATCAATTTTATTTTATTTTAAAGTAGCATTTTTATCACTTCCGCTATTCCACATTTTGTTGTCGAAATTGTATCCAACTTATATGTTATCGGGGAATATTTATATTGGCTTGACAATCACAGCACGGGACAACACTTTTTTCGGTTACTATCTACGATATATAGTCGTTTATTGTTCGTTCCTGATCTCGATTTGATATGGATATTAATTAAACGAGTATAGTAGCCGACAAATATTTTTGCACCTCGAGAAGTCTCCTAGTTCGTAGAAGTCTTAGATCCTTATAAAATTGCCAAATCAGGATGTATTAGTGCCACACTGAAAGTGACATTTTCAAATCCGCCTAACATTTAATTCCGAAAGCACCTACTGATGGCTGGACTTCTTTTTCTTCAATTTTTTTTTAGTTAACTAGAATACAACGGAAATTCAATAATGAAACTGCCGAACAAGTAGAGCTTCGAATGAGTTGAAGGTTGATGAATGGTAGCATATACAACTTTTTTCTAGGAAATTTGTAGCTATCGCATAATGTATGTATTATGTATTGCCAGTGGCGTAGCTACGGTCTGAAATCTACTGGGTAAACTTGGCAGCTCAATTTGCCATGCTCTCAGGGGGGGGGGGGGGGGGGACAATGCACGTGTAACAATAACATTCTAGCTCCACTTGCATATATATATATATATATATATATATATATATATATACCGCTAAATAGCGGCTTTGCCTGTGGTGGTTCATGATCATGGGTATACAATATGTGAGCGGAATAATATAACCGATATTGTATTCAATAGTCAGATGTCTCCTTTGTGAACAGGAAATACTTGGGATACCTGCCTCACAGCGTTCGATCGCATTAGCATCACTAACTCAACGCTCGAACGCTGTGAGATTCAGTAATGTACCACAGATTGTACTGACGTAATTTTTCACCGGCAATAAAATGCAAACTATGTCAACATAACAGGACCCCGTGTTGCGGGCTACACACAATCACCGCACCAGGTCACCCCGCGGCCACACTGCTCACTCCCGCAGGCCGCCGGCCGTCTCAACTCTCATCATGAGCCAACGCCGGATCCGGTGTCGGGACGGGTCAGGTGTTAGTCTGCACCGTACGGGTCAGGTGTTAGTCTGCACCGTACTGAGACAATATAGTGCACGTGTACTGAAACCGTACTGCACGGTCTCGGTTGGTGTACGGCCCACAAGCTATGTATTTGGGCTGTCTGTATTTTACTGGAGAAATTCCCTAGTGGAATTCAAGGCCCTCAGATTTACTGGGGAAACTTTCCCCACTTTCCCCAGTGGTGGCTACGTCCATGTTTATTCCCTACATGAGGCAATACATATACAAGTATCCGCGCTTGGGTAATGCATTGTCCGGTATTGTCCCACTTTCCCGGACTTCTCACCGGCCGCGGAAACGCCACCGACCGGCATGACCGGCATGACGGCATGACGGTGCAGAATCGAGCGCCGGAAAGGCCATCGACCAGATAATGACGCGGCGGCCGTGGTGCACGCCGTCGCCCGCGCCCGCCGCCCAGTCTGTACCGACACCCAGCGTGGCCCGCACCTGTCTCCGCGCGCGCTGCCGCTGACGTTGCATCGACCCGCACCTGCCGCCGACACCGCCGTCCGCTCCACAGGCTCCGCCGCGCCGCCGCCGCCGCCGCCGCCGCCATGATGATCAAAGGCACCGTGGTGGTGTACTCGATCCCTGCATGTCCGCACTGCCGCACCGCCAAGGCCACTCTGACGCAATGCGGCCTGCAGTACGTGGACGTGGACCTGGAGCGGTTCCCGCACCTGCGCCTCTGGATGAGAGAGACCACCGGCAAGACGAGCGTGCCGCAGATATTCTTCAACAGCCGGCATATTGGAGGCAACAGCGAACTGCAGGTTCTGGTAAGTCGAGTGCTCGGAGGGGGAGGGGGTCCTGGTAAGTCGGGGGGGGGGGGGGGGGTGGGGTCCTGGCAAGTCGGGCGCTCGGCGTGGGGGTTCTGGTAAGTCGGGCGCTCGGGGTCGGGGTCCTGTTAAGTCGGGCGCGCGGGGATAGTGGGCGGGTGGATTGGTGGTTCTATGTTTCGGGCATCGCTAGTCGCTCTCTCGTTGTTTTTCTGGCCGTGAATGGCAGTGACGGATCCAGAGGGAGGGGCCATGTGGTTTGGCCCGTCCATTGAGCCTCGAAAGAGCCCATGGCCGAGTGTCTAGAGGGCGCAATTATTGCGTTTAGGGAGCCATTCTGGTCCTTTGAGGTCCACTTTACCCCTTAGAGGGCCCATTCCAGCATTTAAAGAGACCATTCTGACCTACAGAGGGCCCAGTCTTGCTAACCGAGGGCCCATTCTGACATATTGAAGACTTTGAGGACTTTTTTGGGGTGTGGGCCCAACAATGTCGTAGGGACTCACCGGAGTCTGAGAGAGGGACCCACTATGGCTACGTGGCAGCCTGGTTGGGGCCTGCTGACGCTGGGCGGCCCCGGTGTCCAGCGGTGATTCCCGGCCGCGGCGCACCTGCTGTTTGTCTCAGACATGAACTCATACACCGGGCAGGTATCAGCCACCATCGACACCAGCTCACCGCACATTGAGAGGGTGTCATCAGTGTTAGGCCTCAGCCGAGGCGATGCAAGTGTAGCGTAGAAGTCAGCGTAGATGTCAGTGCAGCGTTAGCAATCCCTGGGCCTCGTGGCATAGAACGCCACACAACATGGACATGGGTCAGGACTTGAATTCAGTATCTATCCGCTTCCAAACAAGGGGTGTATCTGATGCATGCGCTCTGTTGTTTCTGTGCACACAGGCGTGGACGAAGCACACTACAGGTAGTACAGAGTTAACCCTCGCCCTACAGGGGGGGTCCTAAAACGACACCCCGTGAGGGTTTTCTTGCATAACTTTTTAGACATGCGGTGCATCTTTCTGAAATTTTCAGTAGCTGAGTATACAACAATTATACGTCAGCTGTAAACATTTCATTGAAATTGGTTGAGACATTTGGGAAATAATGATGTTTTGATGACGTAATGTTGGTGGAAAAACGATAAATGTTTGAAAAATCGTAGAGAACAGAGTTTTGAAGCAAATTGCAAATGCGATTAAGCAAAGATATAAAATGCCACTTTCTTTAAAATGGTAATCTCGGATTTTCGAAAATTGGGGTTTTTTACCTCCAAAATGAGCATTTTTTTTTTAAATCACCACAAAATAAAATTTAAAAAGATGTTAACAAACCGGAATATATGTGAGAGAACTGAGTATGGACAATACTCAAACCAAATTTCAAAGAAATATCTCTATTTTTGACTGAGTGATGGCTCCCAACTTCTAAAGGCCGGTTCGCACCAGGAGCGGAACGTAAGAGTGGAACGTGAGCGGAGCGGAACGTGAAAAGATATCCTCTAGAACCGTCCGACGGGCCACCATCAACGTAAAATCTGGCAACAGCGGACGGAACGCTCATCTCTTCGAGGGTGGGTTCGATTCCCGGTGCTCGCTGATTTTCGACTTAAACCGTTTGTAATGTTCGTAATATTTAGCCGAAAATGTTTTTAACATCAATGTTCAAGAATACCATGACGGCAAAAAAATAAACTCCAACGAGCCGAGCAGTTCACACGCGGCAGTCGGGGGTCCCATCAAGCAACAGCATGCTAGTAGAGGCTAGCGCCCGGTCGCTCTGTAGCCCCGCCCTTGACTCCACCCACCGCTCGCAACTGACCGGTCACGGGTCGGACAGCACCGGTTCTAGGGTCAGTCAGGGCGGAGCTAAGCTCTGACGTCAGAGCATAACTCCTCCCTTTCGCGATAGCCTCTACTCACAGACTAAATTCCCTGCTCGAGTTTTAACATCACGAGTAAATGGAAAGTGCCCTAAATTTTGCTTTGACATTAATCAACCTTTGTAATCAAAATTGGCACAGGATCCGAAACGTCCATTGCGAAAAATTCGTTCATGCCAGTTGGTGCATTCGAAAGTTATCGCCGAAAATTAGGGTCCCAAGCGGTCTGCTGTTCACAGTAGTTTCAAGACGTTCATACACTCTTGTACATTCCCGGGAATTCTGAAACTATGGAAAAATGACAGTGGACGCCTTTAGTTACTTTTTGTAGTTGATGGAATCAACAACACATTTTCACCCTATTAAACCTGCCAATGACATTAAGCAACACAACTCTCTGTACACTGATTTTCCATACCCAAAACGAAATGTTTCAGGTTCAACAACCATTGAATGGGTCGTGGCTATTTGCAAATACAATTGTATAGGCAGCTGCAATCCACAACTAAATGTTAAACATGTATAGGCCCATTGAAAATCCCCGGGACAGTGAACAAAATAAATCACGAGGGCATAATTCACCACAAATAAAACATTGACCACCCAGCTTTCCACCAACTCAAACGGCCTGACATTGTGCCACTTCTGTGGATACGTTCACGCTCCGTTCACGTTCCGTTCAAAAAGATAAACTGAATTCATCTTTCCAAGGTCAGCCGTTCCCATCGAGCGGAACGGGTCTCCGTCGCACCGTCGCGTCTCGGTTCGCACCGCGAGCGTGAAAAACGGGAGCGGAGACCGTCCGCCGGTTCAACGCACAGGCCTGTTCCCTGTTCCGGCTCCGCTCCGTTTACGTCCCGTTCACGTTCCGCTCGTCCCCGCTCCCGGTGCGAACCGGCCTTTAGTGTAACAAATGAATGACGTTATTTTTTAATATCTTTTTTGGACTTTTTTTGACCAGATACGAATACATAATTACCTTTTCTGTATTTCGGAGACAAAACGGGTCTAGGAACTTGCCTTTTTATTTACATTTATCAATTTCTCATTTTGAGGTTTTCTGACAGCAAAATCGCTGTTCTGAACATGGTCGATCGAGGTCATTCACTTGACCTGGAAGGTCACTCGTTGACTCGAAACCTAAAAATTGCATACCGTTAGATTCCAAACATAACAGTCAACATGTTGGTTCTTACCGCGTTGCTCTATGTTGCTTGGTTTGGAAGTTAACAAGGGGGTCTTTTTAGGACTCCCCCCGTAGGGCGAAGGTGAAAAAAGCTCCCGTAGGGCGAGGGTTAAGCCGGCCTCAGAAAGTCAAGCGCCATAGCCAAGCGCAAGAACGAATTCGATTTTTTGCGTGAAGCGTCACTAAGTTTGCTATTGTATATTCACGGGACCAGTAAAATGACATACCGGCATTGTTTATGTGCCGTCCCCATGGAAACAAGATCACGGGCTCATAACCGGTTGGTCCTGTTAAAGGAAATAGTTCACCTTCAACATGGGTTTTGAACTGAAATAGCAGTTTTGTAGCCCGTGTTGAGAAATCCTGAACTGGAACTTGTCTTGGCTGAAAAGACTCTCCAGCCGAAGATATTTGACTTTTTGGCGAAGGAATACGGCGCATATATGTTGTACCGTACCGTCTGAAAGTGCCAGCACTGCCATGGAGCATGCGCAGACCAATAACGCACACCATAAAATAAATAATTTACAACTTTCTGTCCTGAATTGGCGCGATGTAGGACCATTTTTAAAAAGAAAAAAAGAAACTATATTAAAAAATATCATAAAATCGTGTTCTGAAAAAATGTCCGAAGGTGAACTATTTCCTTTAAAGGCGATTTGTGGTGGTCTGTCTGATATGCACTGGCGTCTGGCGATGTCAAGCGGCAGTTGACGGGGAAGCTTCAGCCTGGCACATGTCGTACCAGCGGCCATGTCGGAGTCATTGACCTATATAAGTATAGACGAACTACTCCAGCTGTTGCGCCCGCCCGGCAGCCGTTCCCGGTTGAAGCGGCACTAGCGCCGCAGCGGAGAAGGCATGAGTTAGCGCGGCAATGCTTTTCCTATGGCAGAGGGTCGATATTTGACAATAATCACCGTGAACGTTCAGGCTGAATATTTGTATTACATATTATTAATTATGAATGTCTCTACGTCCTCAAACGTTTTCCAGTGCGCTACCACACGCGGTTTTTGAGTTACAGGCCGACAAATATCGCCCTTCCGCCATAGCAAGGGTCTGTTCCAGTGGCGCCTCCCGGGATGAGTTTAGAGCAACTTGGAGTAGCCCAGAGCAGCCGTGTGGGAGCCGCCACGGGAACGATCGGAGGCGTTTAGAGGAAGTATCAGCTGTTTGCGTCCATGGTTGGGTATCTGTTAAAGGAAATAGTTCACCTTCGGATTTTTTTTCAGAACACGATTTTATTATATTTTTGAATAGTTTCTTTTTTTATTTTCAAAAATGGTCCTACATCGCGCCAATTCAGGACAGAAGGTCGTAAATCATTAATGTTATGATGTGCGTTATTGGTCTGCGCATGCTCCATGGCAGTGCTGGCACTTTCAGACGGTACGGTATATCATATATGCGCCGAATTCCTTCGCCAAAAAGTCAAATATCTTCGGCTGGAGTCTTTTTCAGTCAAGGAAACTTGCAGATAGGGGTTTCCCAACATGGGCTACAAAACAGCTATCTCAGTTTAAAACTAATGTTGAAGGTGAACTATTTCCTTTAATATTAACAAATGTGTCAGCCGCGCCATAAATGTACTCCTCCGATCTCCTCCGGTCGTCCCACCTCGATTTCTGGAGCAAGTTGGAGGAGTTTAGAGGAAGTTTCGGGCGCAGTTGGATGAGCTTGAAGTAACTTGGAGCAGCCACGGGAACGACCGGAGGGACTTGGAGGAGGTTAGAGGAGGTTAGAGGAGGTTAGAGGAGGTTAGAGGTGCGACGGGAACAGACCCCAAAAGCATTGCCGCGCTAACTTAATCCCTTCTCCGCTGCGGCGCTAGTGTCGCCTAGCGGGAACGGCTGCCGGGCGGAGTAGTTTGTCTATTCCTATA
Source organism: Chirona hameri (assembly GCA_036785665.1). Lineage (NCBI taxonomy): Eukaryota > Metazoa > Arthropoda > Thecostraca > Balanomorpha > Balanidae > Chirona > Chirona hameri. Next base: position 130,121 of record JAXIVJ010000336.1, on the reverse strand, counting down.
TATGTCAGTGGTCGCAGTGTCGGCGCGTAAAAACAACTCCGCGATCATGTCTGGCCAAGAGGCCGGAGGTGAAATTATCCGTTGAATTGGTATCGCATTACCGGGTAGTGGGTTCAGGGTATTCCCAACACTAGACTGCTGCAAAATGGACGAAGTTACTCGCCCAAAGTTCTACCACTTGGATTATTGGATCCATTGCTCTTCCTGATTTCAAAACAGTTTTTGTTTCAGCATCGTTAAAAATCAAAACCCTTATGTTTTTGGCATTGGAAACCGAGTGCCCTTCCCTGTGTTGTATTCTGTTATCCGGGTAGCCCCAAACAACCGCGCAGAGTTTCGAGGCTTACCAATTTGTCTGGGTAGTAGATATGAAGTTGACACTTGGTACGCATACAAAACAATTCTGCGTTAAAGGAAATAGTTCACCTTCAACATTAGTTTTAAACTGAGATAGCTGTTTTGTAGCCCATGTTGGGAAAACCCCTATCTGCAAGTTTCCTTGACTGAAAAAGACTCTCCAGCCGAAGATATTTGACTTTTTGGCGAAGGAATTCGGCGCATATATGATATACCGTACCGTCTGAAAGTGCCAGCACTGCCATGGAGCATGCGCAGACCAATAACGCACACCATAACATTAATGATTTACGGCCTTCTGTCCTGAATTGGCGCGATGTAGGACCATTTTTGAAAAAGAAAAAAAAACTGTATTCAAAAATATAATAAAATCGTGTTCTGAAAAAAATTCCGAAGGTGAACTATTTCCTTTAAGCAAAAAATTTCATATCAATCGGATATTTAGTTTCGATGTTATAAGATTATATAAACCCTTTCAAAAAACGGGTTTTTGACGTTTTTTCCACGCGTGAACGATCGGACCACCTTCAGCCCGGACCACCGCAAACAAACGCGACTTCCACTGTCCGATACTGGCGCGGATGTGGAGTGGAGGTGGAGCTCATCCAAGTCAGTATGGGACAGTGGAAGTCGCGTTTGTTGGCGGTGGTCCGGGCTGAAGGTGGTCCGATCGTTCACGCGTGAAAAAAAGAGTCAAAACCCTGTTTTTTCAGTGTTTAGATAATATCTTATAACATCGAAACTAAATAACCGATTGATATGAAACTTTTTCCCGGACGCAGCATTAATTGTTTTGCATGCGTATAAGTGTTTCCTTCATATCTATTACCCCCCCCCCCCCCCCCCAAAAAAAAAAAAAAAATTGGTAAGCCTCGAAATTCAACGCGTTTTTGGGGGCTACCAGGATAACAGAATACAACAGAGGGAAGGGCACTCAGTTTCCAATGCCGAACAAATGAGGGTTTGGATTTTTAACGCTGAAACAAAAACTTTTGAAATCAGGAAGAGCAATGGATCAAGAATCCAAGTGGTAGAACTTTGGGTGAGTAACTTCGTCCATTTTGCAACAGTCTACCCAACAAGCTTGGCATTGCATTTTACTCTGAACCCAAGGCATCCCCTGCAAACCATTGTTATTTGTCCATGACTTCAAGAAGTTCTATTTGCTCCTACATATTTATAACTGCGATGTGTAGAAAGTGCAGCACCTTTTGATGTCAGGTGTTGGTGCATTTTGGTGGAGGTGTTCAATAGTGGAAACCCTTGGCAAGAGTCTGGCAAAATACCTTGACACCGAATTGTATGTGTCGGTCCCAAACGTGTGTATTTTATTTCAAGCATGCATAAACGATCTACGCGTGAAACCATTGGTCATGCGTAAGAAGCTGTTTTCCATACATTTTCCATTATTGATTATAACATCTCCCTTTGCATTCCTGTTGACTGATACCCCACTACAAGAACCCGGTAAGGTGGACTGCCAAGTTCCCTCAGTAAATTTTAGACTGGCTATATCACTGCATAAAGCTCACCTCTAAAAGTCATGTTTAAAGTTAACAAGTGTGCGTATGGTGCCGCATCCTACCCACAGTCAGTCGAGCCGCTTCCTCGAGTATCTGTATATCGATGCGTGGAGCGCGTACTTTGGCCTGGGGTGGCACGGCGCTCATTCGGTCTGTCTGGTCACCGTGACCCAGCCACACGGCTGATAAGCACGCGCAATTTGAAGTGCGCTGAAGCTGTGTAAAAAACAGGCCTGGCGCATACATACCGGCTTGGTGCCTCAGAAACGGATGCCTCGGAAGTTTGAGAAGAAGTGCGTCTGAGTGTGATGACTTGCAGAAGCTGGATGAAGTGGGTCAGATCGTGTCGTCACGCCAGGCGTCCGCACCAGTCACCTGGTGGATGACTGTCCTTACTGTATGTACGCAGGTGGATAACTGATGATTATGTACGCAGGTGGATAACTGATGATTATGTATACAGGTGATAACTGATGATTATGTACGCAGGTGGATAACTGATGAATATGTATACAGGTGGATAACTGATGATTATGTACACAGGTGGATAACTGATGATTATGCACGCAGGTGGATAACTGATGATTATGTACGCAGGTGGATAACTGATGAATATGTATACAGGTGGATAACTGATGATTATGTACACAGGTGGATAACTGATGATTATGCACGCAGGTGGATAACTGATGAATATGTATACAGGTGGATAACTGATGATTATGTACACATGTGGATAACTGATGATTATGTACACAGGTGGATAACTGATGATTATGCACGCAGGTGGATAACTGATGATTATGTGCGCAGGTGGATAACTGATGATTATGTACGCAGGTGGATAACTGATGAATATGTATACAGGTGGATAACTGATGATTATGTACGCAGGTGGATAACTGATGAATATGTATACAGGTGGATAACTGATGATTATGTACACAGGTGGATAACTGATGATTATGCACGCAGGTGGATAACTGATAAATATGTATACAGGTGGATAACTGATGATTATGCACGCAGGTGGATAACTGATTAATATGTATACAGGTGGATAACTGATGATTATGTACGCAGGTGGATAACTGATGATTATGTACGCAGGTGGATAACTGATGATTATGTACATATGTGGATAACTGATGATTATGTACGCAGGTGGATAACTGATGATTATGTACACAGGTGAATAACTGATGAATATGTACGCAGGGGGATAACTGATGATTATGTACACAGGTGGATAACTGATGATTATGCACGCAAGTGGATGACTGATGATTATGTACGCAGGTGAATAACTGATGATTATGTACGCAGGTGGATAACTGATGATTATGTACGAAGGTGGATAACTGATGATTATGTACGCAGGTGGATAACTGATGATTATGTACGCAGGTGGATAACTGATGATTATGTACGCAGGTGGATAACTGATGATTATGTACGCAGGTGGATAACTGATGATTATGTACGGAGGTGGATAACTGATGAGTATGTACATAGGTGGATAACTGATGATTATGTACGCAGGTGGATAACTGATGATTATGTACACAGGTGGATAACTGATGAGTATGTACATATGTGGATAACTGATGATTATGTACGCAGGTGGATAACTGATGATTATGTACACAGGTGGATAACTGATGATTATGTAGGCAGATGGATAACTGATGATTATGTACGCAGGTGGATAACTGATGATTATGTACGCAGGTGGATAACTGATGATTATGTACGCAGGTGGATAACTGATGATTATGTACGGAGGTGGATAACTGATGATTATGTACGCAGGTGGATAACTGATGATTATGTACACATGTGGATAACTGATGATTATGTGCGCAGGTGGAAAACTGATGATTATGCACGCAGGTGGATAACTGATGATTATGTACGGAGGTGGATAACTGATGATTATGTACGCAGGTGGATAACTGATGATTATGTACGGAGGTGGATAACTGATGATTATGTACGCAGGTGGATAACTGATGATTATGTACGGAGGTGGATAACTGATGATTATGTACGGAGGTGGATAACTGATGATTATGTACGGAGGTGGATAACTGATGATTATGTACGGAGGTGGATAACTGATGATTATGTACGCAGGTGGATAACTGATGATTATGTACGGAGGTGGATAACTGATGAGTATGCACATATGTGGATAACTGATGATTATGTACGCAGGTGGATAACTGATGATTATGCACACATGTGGATAACTGATGATTATGTACGCAGGTGGATAACTGATGATTATGTACACATGTGTATAACTGATGATTATGTACGCAGGTGGATAACTGATGATTATGTACACAGGTGGATAACTGATGATTATGTACGCAGGTGAATAACTGATGATTATGTACGCAGGTGAATAACTGATGATTATGTGCGCAGGTGGATAACTGATGATTATGTACGCAGGTGGATAACTGATGATTATGTACGCAGGTGGATAACTGATGACTATGTACGCAGGTGGATAACTGATGATTATGTACGCAGGTGGATAACTGATGATTATGTACATAGGTGGATAACTGATGATTATGTACACAGGTGGATAACTGATGATTATGTACGCAGGTGGATAACTGATGATTATGTACGCAGGTGGATAACTGATGATTATGTACGCAGGTAGATAACTGATGATTATGTACGCAGGTGGATAACTGATGATTATGTACGGAGGTGGATAACTGATGAGTATGTACATATGTGGATAACTGATGATTATGTACGCAGGTGGATAACTGATGATTATGCACACATGTGGATAACTGATGATTATGTACGCAGGTGGATAACTGATGATTATGTACACATGTGGATAACTGATGATTATGTACGCAGGTGGATAACTGATGATTATGTACACAGGTAGATAACTGATGATTATGTACGCAGGTGAATAACTGATGATTATGTACGCAGGTGAATAACTGATGATTATGTGCGCAGGTGGATAACTGATGATTATGTTCGCAGGTGGATAACTGATGATTATGTACGCAGGTGGATAACTGATGACTATGTACGCAGGTGGATAACTGATGATTATGTACGCAGGTGAATAACTGATGATTATGTACACAGGTGGATAACTGATGATTATGTACGCAGGTGGATAACTGATGACTATGTACGCAGGTGGATAACTGATGATTATGTACGCAGGTGGATAACTGATGATTATGTACATAGGTGGATAACTGATGATTATGTACACAGGTGGATAACTGATGATTATGTACGCAGGTGGATAACTGATGATTATGTACACAGGTGGATAACTGATGATTATGTACGCAGGTAGATAACTGATGATTATGTACATAGGTGGATAACTGATGATTATGTACACAGGTGGATAACTGATGATTATGTACGCAGGTGGATAACTGATGATTATGTACACAGGTAGATAACTGATGATTATGTACGCAGGTGGATAACTGATGATTATGTTCGCAGGTGGATGACGCCAGCCAGTGGGAGCAGCTGGTCAGTCTTCTGGAGCAGACGGAGCTGAATCCGAGCGACACTGGCGCACCGCGCATCCCCAAGCCGGAGGAGGCCGTGGCCACCTCGGCACCCGGTGAGCGCCGCCGGCACCTCCTGACGGCCAGTCTTCCACTAAAATATCCGCTTAGTTGATCACCATGTAATCCGACTTGTTTAATGGCCTCGGGTCTCCACCGTAGTACGCACCCACGCGCGCTCGCGCGGTCGCGGTCGCAGGCGAGTGATGGATTTCACACACTCATGTGTTGGATTTGATAGTTTGTTCCGGTGAAACTGCATCGTAAAGCCGAGTTCAATGTGAACGAGTTCTCTTGGACGGATTTTCTAGGGCTATGGAATGCCGTTGGAATTGTACAACCTCTCTTAGCTCCGGAGGTATGAGGGTGATACAAGTATCTCCCCTATATCGCGTTATTGAAAATACCCCAGTAACTGGCGATTTAATAATCTTCCGGTCCCTCGCTCGCAGTTGAACATAAACAGACTCGCCGTCAACTAATGGTCTCGGACGTCAACACTACGACCTCGATATTTAATATGCATTGAAGGATCGATACCCTTCATAACTCGTGCAGCGCTTCCGGGTGTTTGCGTAATCATGTATAATAACGCGTAATAATGCATATGTGAAACGTACCTGGGTAGCGTAACAATTTATGAGATGAAAACGGAGCAAGTTGTTCTTGTTCAGACCTTAAATGTCATGCGAAGTTAAAAGGAATGGTGCTGGAAGACATCAATAACAAAGGTGAAGAAGTTATCAATAACAAAGCAGAATGTGTTCAAGTTTTCTAGAAGCCTTTCAAGCAATACCCGCCATACGCCATTTGAGCACTCTTATTGACGTGGCCCAATCGTGGTGCAGTGTGGAGTGGGCTGTGGAGTATGTCGGCTGTTGGTGATTCTAGTGGGACACTATTCTAGGTGTTTTTCCACGGTGAAGATAAACATGGGTCGATGCTAGTAGCCCAGACATGCAAGTCGGCCTGTAGCTCGGTCGTCTTCAGTAGAAAGATAGAATGACATTAGTGCGTGTAAAACTAGTTCAGGAAAAAACTATACTAAACTAGTTGCATATTGCGCCACGCTTGTGCCGCTTCTTGCTGTTAGTAAATTAATTATATTTATAAGTTTTTATATTGAACAATTTCCTTCCTCAATTGATATATCATATGAGCGGAAATGGTGCGAAAGATAAATGTTTTGTTTGATAAATGAACTGTTCACTATTTAGAGTTGAATATGCGTGGAGGCTGGAGCCTGGCGTGATGAGTCAGCCGTCTTGAGGCGGGGAACGTGCAGTTTTTGCTCGACCACCACTGAGACTGACCCTTGCATTTAGATTGTGTGTCTATATCTCACTGTGTGTTGCGTGTGTGGCACAGCTGCTATGCTGCCGGTGGAGTGTGAGAAGGACGAGCTGGCCAGACTGGCCATCGACCTGCATGACCGCTCCAACCTCATCATGGACCACCGGGTCGGCCTCTTCACCAAGATCAAGGACTCGTTCTCCGGCGAGGCCTTCGTCAACTGGATGGTCAAGGAGAAGGACAGCGGTAGGTGGTTGATGGGGCATGGACGGTTACATGTTAGTAGTATGGGGCCGAAGAGTCGGAATCGATCATTGTCTACGACTTCGTGATTGACTTCCGCATGTCTGCGCCGAAATCGATGTATGAAACTGCCCTTTTCATGTGACTTACGAGTTACGGTCAGCTAAGCCTGATTGTGCTCCCCAGGAAGCATGTAATACACGAAATGTTGCCATTAGCTGGCATCGACGTTGGGTCAGAGCCGGATGTTAGGATGACGCATTTTCAGAATGTGAAGTTTCCGCCGACTGGTATCTTTTTGTTATGGAACGGCCTTTGCAAACCTGTGAACTATTGTTTGCGATGGTGCTGGCGTTTCTAATTGTTATTTCTTCCGCGTGCAAGACATGGCAAATGCACTGGATATGGGGCAACAGCTGATGGACAAACACTTCATCCAGAATGTTTCTGGTGGAACAGACGGTAGCAAGTTCGCAGGCTCGGCTAAGACGTTCTATAGGTAAGTGTTGCACCGTGCTTTTGGCGTTTGTTTTACTTTAACCCTCCTTTTTGATGACTCAATTCAGTTTGGTTAAGGCTGTGGAATTACCCCATATCCAGTGTATATACTGCATGCCCATGTCCCATGTATGCATATATCCAGCATAGCGTACACTGACGTGTTGTGCCTCCTCTGTTGGTCTCGGCTCGCTCAGGATGACGGAAGATGACCACCAGAGCGCGCTCAACTCTGGCGAGACGGCCGGCTGCCCGCCGCTGCCCGCCGGAGAGCTGTCCGAGAACCTGAGGAAGCTGATGCTCACCATGTATGCCGAAAACATCAGCCCGGACGGAAAGGTCAGGACTTGATCAGAAGTAGCTCTATCGCTGAGATGTGGCATCGAGCACCGAACTCAAAACAGAGATCTCCAATGTGTAGCCCTGGTGCTGGAATAGCCGGACATCAAAATCCGTGATAGCAATTATTATCGTAAAGAAGCGCTACACTGCACTATCCAAAAATGTGAATATTGTGTTTAGTGGTAACATCTTAAGCTGTATCGTTATCAATCCACTGACTGCTATTGTCTTTCCCCCCTGGCGGACAGTCGGTGAACTACGCGGGCATCAAGTCGTCCGACAACTGGCGTAACTATGTGCGCATGGCCCGTGAACTGCAGCGGGTCGACATCTTCAGCCTCACTCGGGAGGAGAAGCTGGCCTTCTTCGTCAACGTCTACAACGCGCTGGTGGTGCACGGCAACATCGCCACCGGCAACCCCACCAACACGTGGCAGAGGTGGAAGGTGAGGTCGGCACACCTACCCGCACACGTACCCGTACACACGTATCCGCACACACGTATCCGCACACACGTACCCGCGTTCAAGGATGACTGGATGTCTGTGCCACGTGCTGGGGTCTCCGCGCGTCGCGTGTGTTTGAGTACATTGGGTTGTGATATCAGTACACATTTTCTCGGATGATAATTTTTTGGGATCGGGTTTATAAGATGTACGCGGGTGTATGCATCCTGTATCCACCGAGGTCTTGCATTCGTAAAAAATGGGTGGCCTGTGGGAGTTCTAATTATAAGTTTCTAAGTACTCTTAACAAAGAATCTACTGGGAGTTTGGTACTTGTAAATGTTGTAGAGATCCACCATGACTTGGGACCATGATTTAACAGACTGTAGGTCTTAACATTTTGATGCTATTGTACTCAATGGCATCTTAGGTCAGTTGGAGGCTTTGGTAAGAAGGGACTCTGTTGATATATTGTTCCAGAGACGGTTAAAATGCGGTGTTTCAGTTTTACATCTGGTGGGATCCTAAATCTATGGTAGAATGTTTTCGAGAAACATTCTAGGGAAGTTATGTTTGCAAGATTCATGTCAAATGATCGGAAACGACTGCAAATGTATAAAACTCACTTATGAAATTATAGATCTGCCTTGTCTCATATTTCGAACTCCTGGCTGTAAAAGTGTGCATGATTCATATCATATTTGCAGCGTGTAAAGTCATGCATTTCATTTTGTTAAGCGTGCCTCCATTAGTTCAACATGTTCAACTAAACGTCCTCCATGCCAAACCTCTCGGCCTTGCGTGTTCGTGTGCGCTCATGTGTGTGTGTGTTCGTCTGCGGCCAGTTCTTCAACAACACGGCGTACGTGCTGGGCGGCAGTCCCTTCACCCTGCAGGACATCGAGAACGGCGTGCTCCGCGCCAACAAGAAGGGCGTGGGCGCGCTCAGTCCCCAGTTCTCCAAGGTCGACCCGCGCCGCCGGCTCTCGCTCGAGCAGGCCGAGCCGAGGATCCACTTTGCGCTCAACTGCGGCGCCAAGAGCTGTCCACCAATCAAGACGTTCTCGGCAAAGGTGGGGGCATGCTGCTGCTGGCGGCAGTGGGTGGGGGACGGGGTGGGGGTATTTTTATGTGTTGGAAGGTACAGGGGACAACATGCAATTTAACGGCTGATGTGATGAACATTTCCCTGTTCAACACAGCATACTTGGCATATCTTGATATAATTAGGCTTTAGGCTGAAATATATGGCAGGTTTTCATAAGTATCAGTCATCAGTGACATGAACACGCCTTCTAGTTTTATGATTAACTTACTGCGGGTTTATCTCCTGGCAGGAATATCTGGACCCCTTCACATCCACTGTTTCGTTAGAAAATTCAGGGAATAAATTAACATAAATAACCAGAGATACACAACATCCCAGTACATGTAAATGCTAGAAGGAATAGCAGGAATATGTTTGATTGTTTTCCAAAGATACTGTTGAATGTCAGCGATCAACCGTATTTGTTTAGTTTACGTATTGTGTCTTCTGTCTCGCAGAATATTGAGTCGGAGCTGGACCTGGCCTCGGCCTCTTACCTGGAGACGGATTTGTTTAGTTGACGTATTGTGTCTTCTGTCTGGCAGAATATTGAGTCGGAGCTGGACCTGGCCTCGGCCTCTTACCTGGAGACGGATTTGTTTAGTTGACGTATTGTGCCTCCTGTCTGGCAGAATATTGAGTCGGAGCTGGACCTGGCCTCGGCCTCTTACCTGGAGACGGATTTGTTTAGTTGACGTATTGTGTCTTCTGTCTCGCAGAATATTGAGTCGGAGCTGGACCTGGCCTCGGCCTCTTACCTGGAGACGGATTTGTTTAGTTGACGTATTGTGCCTTCTGTCTGGCAGAATATTGAGTCGGAGCTGGACCTGGCCTCGGCCTCTTACCTGGAGACGGATTTGTTTAGTTGACGTATTGTGCCTCCTGTCTGGCAGAATATTGAGTCGGAGCTGGACCTGGCCTCGGCCTCTTACCTGGAGACGGATTTGTTTAGTTGACGTATTGTGCCTCCTGTCTGGCAGAATATTGAGTCGGAGCTGGACCTGGCCTCGGCCTCTTACCTGGAGACGGATTTGTTTAGTTGACGTATTGTGTCTTCTGTCTCGCAGAATATTGAGTCGGAGCTGGACCTGGCCTCGGTCTCTTACCTGGAGACGGATTTGTTTAGTTGACGTATTGTGTCTTCTGTCTCGCAGAATATTGAGTCGGAGCTGGACCTGGCCTCGGCCTCTTACCTGGAGACGGATTTGTTTAGTTGACGTATTGTGCCTCCTGTCTGGCAGAATATTGAGTCGGAGCTGGACCTGGCCTCGGCCTCTTACCTGGAGACGGATTTGTTTAGTTGACGTATTGTGCCTCCTGTCTGGCAGAATATTGAGTCGGAGCTGGACCTGGCCTCGGCCTCTTACCTGGAGACGGATTTGTTTAGTTGACGTATTGTGTCTTCTGTCTCGCAGAATATTGAGTCGGAGCTGGACCTGGCCTCGGCCTCTTACCTGGAGACGGATTTGTTTAGTTGACGTATTGTGCCTCCTGTCTGGCAGAATATTGAGTCGGAGCTGGACCTGGCCTCGGCCTCTTACCTGGAGACGGATTTGTTTAGTTGACGTATTGTGCCTCCTGTCTGGCAGAATATTGAGTCGGAGCTGGACCTGGCCTCGGCCTCTTACCTGGAGACGGATTTGTTTAGTTGACGTATTGTGCCTTCTGTCTGGCAGAATATTGAGTCGGAGCTGGACCTGGCCTCGGCCTCTTACCTGGAGTCGGACGACGGCATTGCTCTGGACACAGCCAAGGGCGTGGTTCATCTCTCCACGCTGCTCAAGTGGTACCGGTCAGACTTCGGCAACGATGACCGAGAGGTGCGACCCCTGTACTGTTCGGTCACGATGACCGAGAGGTGTGACCCCTGTACTGTTCGGTCACGATGACCGAGAGGTGCGACCCCTGTACTGTTCGGTCACGATGACCGAGAGGTGCGACCCTGTTCTGTTAGGTGACGATGACCGAGAGGTGCGACCCTGTGCTGTTCGGTCACTATGACCGAGAGGTGCGACCCCTGTACGGTTAGGTCACGATGACCGAGAGGTGCGACCCCTGTACTGTTCGATCGCGATGACCGAGAGGTGCGACCCCTGTACTGTTCGGTCACGATGACCGAGAGGTGCGACCCCTGTACTGTTCGCTACTGACCTGAGCCTGTCCGTTACTGAGCCTCTGACCGCTACTGTGTATTGTCTGCTGCCGAAACTGTATAGTGTACAATGCGGCTGTTTCATCTGTTCTAATATAGATGTCGCGCCGCTTTGCTTGCGAAGTTCATAACCTATTTCAAATGTATTTGTGTAACTGCTGCACAGGCTGCCTTGTCCGCTTAGACTCGTCAGTGGCAGTGTTTTCCCCATCCCAGGGAAACTGATGAGGTCCCGGGGCAGAGTTTTCCCCATCCCAGGGAAACTGATGAGGTCCCGGGGCAGAGTTTCCCATCCCAGGGAAACTGATGAGGTCCCGGGGCAGAGTTTCCCCATCCCAGGGAAACTGATGAGGTCCCGGGGCAGAGGTTTTCCATCCCAGGGAAACTGATGAGGTCCCGGGGCAGAGGTTTTCCATCCCAGGGAAACTGATGAGGTCCCGGGGCAGAGGTTTTCCATCCCAGGGAAACTGATGAGGTCCCGGGGCAGAGTTTTACCCATCCCAGGGAAACTGATGAGGTCTCGAGGCAGTTTCCTCATCCCAGGGAAACTGATGAGGTCTCGAGGCAGAGTTTTCCCCATCCCAGGGAAACTGATGAGGTCCCGGGGCAGAGGTTTCCCCATCCCAGGGAAACTGATGAGGTCCCGGGGTGAAGGGTCTCTCTGTTTCTCTTCAGTGTCTGGTTGTTACCGTTTTCCAAATGCCTTTCCTGCTCTGACCGACCCGTGTCCGTTCCTGCGCCTTTCCTGCTCTGACCGACCTGTGTCCGTTCCTGCAAGGTGCTGACCTGGGCCCTAGCACCTAAAGCACCTGACGGGTGTCAAACCTGACCTGGCAGGTCACCTCACATGTTTTCCCCGCCGGGACCGACCAGTGACCTGCTGACCTTCTGACCTGCGACTGACCCGTGTCTGTGTCTGGCAGGTGTTGACCTGGGTGCTGAAGCACCTGACAGGCGAGAAGGCTGAGCAGCTGAAGCAGATGCTGGACAGCGGCAACTTCAAGATCAACTACATCCCATACGACTGGACCAACAACGCCAAATAGGCCGGGCCGGACGCGTCGGTGGGTCCGGGCTCCGTCGGTTAGTGTAGTGTCCCTGCACCTGGACTACAGGTCCCGGGGTCAGCGTTGAGTCCTTTCATTGCTAGCCTGGGACAGTCGTGGTGCCAGGGCCCGAACATCTTGCCAGTGGTGAAACCTAGCGAGCCACCAACACTCCACTGAGCGGACCTGGGGGACAGGAGCGATGCCGTCCGGGAGGTGTCGAGCTAGCCAGCCGGTCGGCGGTGCTGGTCTCTGTGTTGGACGTCCGGGAGTTGTCGAGCCAGCCAGCCGGTCGGCGGTGCTGGTCGCTGTGTCGGACGTCCGGGAGGTGTCGAGCTAGCCAGCCAGCCCGTCGGCGGTGCTGGTCTCTGTGTATCTCTGTGTTGGATGTATTACCCGGCGGCTGCAATGTTGTGATGTTACCGCGCCGCCCCGCTATTCTACAGAGTTTTCGTTAAGTCATCGTGGGTGTGAATCAGATTATTAGAGTGGGAGTGGGAGTGAGAATCAGTCCGATTTTTGTCGGGGACATGTGATCGTATAAGTTTTGGTGAGATGTAGCAGTCGCGATGCTGGCTTAACACTGGCTTTGTTGGTGTTTTTTGTTGGCCAGGTATCATTTGTGTTGTTGATATAGTATTATTTGCCAGTCTGCTGTTATTGACAGTGCTTGGTCAGCTTGGCATAATGTACTTTGCTAATGTCATCACCAAATGTAGTCCTTTCGCTTGCTATATTTTACACACGTGGGTTGGTATATCTGTACTTATGGGTTGTGATACAGGTTGTCCGTTAGTAGTGTTAGTGGTAGAATATGGCCAGTCGTGCCAGCCGTGTGCTGGGCTGCCCTTTGTCGTGTCTTATTAGGTACATATCTGCTGTGCATTGTGTCCCCAGTCGTGACGAAACAGCAATCACGAGACAATAAGATAGATTCGTTCCGTCCGAAATGCCTTAAGCGATAACGCGTTACGAAACTCGTAAGGCTGTTAATTACAACAGAGTTCTTGTGTGAGATCAGGTAAAATACCCATAGGTTTGGATGTTGTGGTTTTTGCACGATATGGGTGAATTACTGATATTTGCACTGTGATTACTGTGAATAAATAAGTAAATCACGAGTACGCTCATTTCAACATGTTTGCCTCTTGAACTTCAAGGTACACCTAGGCCACGTATAAGTATAGTCTGCCAAATGAAGAATTTATTCACTCGATAAGTTTATTCTCTTCCATTTGAGCGCAATGTGTCCCTGTGCGACAAATGGGGCCCGTTTACTGATGTATCAATGACGCTGCGTGCGACGATTCGGAAATGCCATTTACGCCAAAGAAAGGGTACCTGCCCCCATATTTTTATCTTAGGCCAGGTGGTGACCTTGATAGAAAAGTATCCAAATACGGAATTTGAGCTTATGCAATGTAAATGAGTTGTAGCTTGTTCACTTCTTAATTTTCCATTTCACTGATATTCTATCCACTTCCCATGCTGACACTGTTTGGTCGGCACAGTGCGTTCTTTGCTCCGTGCTCGCTATGCCTCAGAAAAACACCGGCAGCGCGGCATAGTTTTTCGCTCCGGATGCGGCGGCCCTGATACCAGTCGTCTGGACAGCTCCAGACGGACCTGTCGGCAGGATTTCGGTGCGCTTCATCAGCCCCGGCTCATCCGGACCCTCGATTGCGGGGCTGGTTTTGCTGGTGTGTAGCAAAAACAGCCACGCCGCGCCGCGGGCAGAAAAAATAATTATACAGGCTTGGTAAACGGTTGCGAAAACTGGTGGATTCGGAAGAACTGTTAGTTAGATACAGTATTAACGAGTATAATCGACTTCAGTGTGGTCGGAGGAAAACAAATAAGAAGCGAAAATAGCGCTATTAAATAGTGTTATCATCTCTCTACTTATGAGCTTTTATTCGTTAATGCATTTTAAAAAGAGGAATTATTATTTTAAGCGGTGCTAACTGTAAATTCCTTGGGTTATTGACAGTTCCTCAGAGGGGCTAGAATATGACCCCGCGGACGAGACTCTTGCCGAATCACCCATGTGAGTGGAGTCGAATGTGGCTGAGCCGAGAAGAATTGACGTCACGGCGTTGATGAGCGCACCTTCGACAAACTGAAGATACTAGCATTCCGTATTAGCAATCTTCTTATATTTGTTTTTGCCAATATGGCTGCATTCGTGCGCCTGATGCTGATGATTGACGCCATCCGTGCAAGCATAATCACGGATTTGGCCTTGAACCTGCCGGCGCTTTCTGCCAGGCTAGATTGCCGCAAACAAACCGAGTGCAGCGTCACGAAGGTCTGCTCTGTGAAAGCTCTCGTGACTCAGCACACAGCCGCTTGAATAGGTTGCACGTTATCCTAACAACACGAGGGGCAGCAGCAGCGGCAGTGACGGCGACATTTAGGTTTCATTTCACAATGCTGGCTTTCTAGTTTCTGCAGTGAGTTATGCATAGTGTGAGATATGCATGTGACGTGCCCTGACGATATATGTGACGTTGTATTGACGTACGTCGTACAAGGCGAAGAAGTTGCGGTTTGGTGTGATTGCCAGAGACGGAATCTTCTTTCTTGGTTGGGATACAAGGCTTCGAGCATACTTAAATGCATTCGACCGAATAAATTTAGCCCCGAATGTTGATAATACTCCTAGCGCTTAGCACCGACGGCACAAAAACACGTCACTCTTTTCACAGCATTATTTATGTCGTTTGGCACAAAATTATGTTTGATTCGCCTCGAACAGGCAAAAATAAGCTCTGACGGCTGCACGTCCAATAATTCCGACTCTTTCCCTCTGACCCCCGCGGTTGGGAGTGTCCCGTCGCCCCTGATGGACTAGGGTATTTGATTCCAACTGACTCGCATCCAACACCTTGCTGACCTGACCCGCCGGTTTTCATCCGCACGCCCTCTCGACTAGTCCTCGGAATAGTTCGAACAGCAAATATTTGTGCTAAGCTATTCACGGCATCACCTCAAAAGCTTCCATAACCACGTAGCGACTTCTCTGCGATTCGTCTCCTCTGCCCTCGAATCTCCGCATCCCGTGTCTCTGAATCGTTCTGACGACCCGCTGTCTCCGCCGCTCACCTGTAAATTGGACGGGATGGAGGGATGGATGATAATCTGGCCGGCCGCCACCACGCCGAGCGTTTTCCGTGACGCGCGGGCCGCTGCACAGTGGGCGATAACGGCCTGCTAGCGCGACATGGGGCGACAAATAAAGTTTCAAACATGACTATTTTATACGGCTCATTTTCAAGCAAAATGTCCATAGCATGAAAGTATAACACCGATTCGCCAATAAATTTGTTTATTTGTATGCACCATGTCTTCAACCACACACTATTGTTCAGCCGCCCATATTGCTATGGCGCGCCTCATTCTTATCGAATGGATATATGCAAATGTGAGAGGTGAAGAACGTTTCGTAGAGGCTTTGTGGTATTTTTTTCTTGAAAGTACAAATCATCAGCAGCCCGAAATACCTATATATGACCTTTTCATGTGAATTGTCAATTCTATATTTTAACATTAAGTGAGGTATGTTATTTGAAGTGGCTAACCAACAGAATCAAAACTTGAGTTAATCCTATAATTTTCATTCCACGGTTCTCCGCTTTGATGAAACATTTGTCTGCCTCGTTAGACTTTATACTTTGTGCCTATTAAAAGGAACCTTGCACATATTTGCGCTTTTTATTTTGGAGCTTATTTTATAGTGTATGTACATTGTAAATCACTATTAACTCTGCGCCATTACAATGTCCGGATCTCCGCTGTCCCTAGTTAACTGGCCGTACAAAGACCATTTTTTAAGGTAAAAGTCCAAAGATAGCAAATGACAAGGGCTACACAATGGCTATCTCGGATTTTCGATTTTTTTTTTTACCCCCAAAAAGGGGGGGGGGGAAATATTTTGTTTAAAAAGATGCCATCAAAATCAAACTTTAAAAATTTCGCAAAACCGGAATATATGTTTGAGAACTACATATGGCCCAAACAAAATTGCAAAGCAACATCTTTGTTGTTGCCTGACTGGCACCCTGAGTAAGAGTACCTCATGACGTCATATTTGTTATTGCGTATTTGGCTTTTATTGACCAGATACAGACAAATAAATACCAGCACTGTATTTCTGAGACAAAACCGGTCTAGAAACATGCCTTTTGTATTTATATTGATCAATTTCAAATGTTGACCTTATGTGACCTGACCTTGATCTGAGCTGAGCTTGACACAACTTCGACAACTTTGCGACTCAAGCGAAGTTGACACAACTTCGCTTAAATGAGGTCGGATGATAAAATGACTATCACTATCGAATTATACGTGTACATAGCCCATACAACATCCACATAGCCCATACATGTGTCGTATGACTTTCGTAGATGGCACATAGTGACCTTTTGTGACCTAACCTTGACCTTTGCCAAGAATCTCACTTTAGCTGATGCGGGATGTGTATTATACCTTTGGGAGCAATTTGTGTGATCATGGTCGCAATCAAAGGCTTTGGATGGAAAGTATGGCCCATAAGCTCAAATGCCTCGATTTTGACCTTTGACCTAATATCTGACCTCACTTCCACAATTTCGAGTATGTTTTAGATGCGAGTAACTGAGGGCTTTCGAATGTCGCCTTGCGCGTCTCGCTGCGATAATTGGTTCCGGAGATACCGAGGGGGTGGGGGCAATATTTGCCTCCCCCTCCGGTCAATGCCGGGTTAAACCCAGATAAAAGAAAGTGCATATTTTGCGCTCCCCGATTCATCAGCTATCGATTGATATGCTACATGCTCAAACCGATGCCGTAAATTGAAGCAAAACATCGTGTCGCGCTAAAAGGACGTTCTCGCCCACTGTGCGCTGGGAGCTGGCGACAGCTCGACAGTGGCGCCCTCTGCGTCGGAGGGCGGAGGTCGGACCGGTGAGGGGAGCCGGGATCCGCCGCCGCCGCCGCCGCCACCATGCTGGTCAGACTGATACTCACCGCCGGCAGGTCCGCCCGTGTACAGCTGCTGCGGCGTGACAACAGGTGAGATGCCGCCCAGGATGGAGAACGGAACCCAAGTCGACACAGAACCTGGCCGCTGGCAACCGGAGAACCATTCGGCGGCGTGTAGTGCGCTC
Source organism: Chirona hameri (assembly GCA_036785665.1). NCBI lineage: Eukaryota > Metazoa > Arthropoda > Thecostraca > Balanomorpha > Balanidae > Chirona > Chirona hameri. The sequence continues at coordinate 112,406 of JAXIVJ010000336.1, read as the reverse complement.
TGTCGGTGCCAGGTTCGGTCTGCGAGATCTAATTCTGAACACTGACACGTTGCGCGCGCATGTGTGTGTGTGTGTGTGTGTGTGTGTGTGTGTGTGTGTGTGTGTGTGTGTGTGTGTGTGTGTGTGTGTGTGTGTGCGTGCGTGCGTGCGTGCGTGCGTGCGTGCGTGCGTGCGTGCGTGCGTGCGTGCGTGCGTGCGTGCGTGCGTGCCTGTGCAGTGTGCATGTGTAAGCGCAGGGGCGTCGCCACAAAATTGTGAGTGCGGGGACCAGCCAGGTGTTTGTGGGGCAGCCAGGTATTTGCCCCCCTCCCCCCTCATATGGGCTAACGTTTAAATCCTGCTAATCTGGGGCCGCAGCGAGACCGGAGTGATCCTGGGGGCCATCCCCCCCCCCCCTCCCCCAGGCTGTGACTAGTGTCGGCCCACCGTGACAGCAGTCACGGTAGCGACGCCCCTGTGTGTGCGTATCAAATCGACCCAGTCACCAATATTCCAGCCGAACCCCGTATACCAAGTACCCAGTCACCAGTGTGATGCAGTCTCCCGCCTAGCCCGCCTGTCACCTGTCCCCCGTCCCGGCCCGTCAGAACCAGACAGTAAAAAAGGTAATAAGCACATGACTAATGAGCAGCGCCAGACATCAAAAAGCGGCGGCAGCTGTAGTGTCTGAGAGGAAGGGGAGGGTCGTACAGCGCCGTGCCAATCAGTCCAGTCAGCCGCGGACTGTACAGAGCCGTGGCAATCAGTCCAGTCAGCCTGTACAGAGCCGTGCCAATCAGTCCAGTCAGCCTGTACAGCGCCGTGCCAATCAGTCCAGTCAGCCTGTACAGAGCCGTGACAATCAGTCCAATTAACCTGTACAGAGCTGTGACAATCAGTCCAGTCAGCCTGTACAGAGCCGTGACAATCAGTCCAGTCAGCCGCGGACTGTACAGAGCCGTGCCAATCAGTCCAGTCAGCCTGTACAGAGCCGTGACAATCAGTCCAGTCAGCCGCGGGCCGTACAGAGCCGTGACAATCAGTCCAGTCAGCCTGTGCAGAGCCGTGACAATCAGTCCAGTCAGCCGCGGACTGTACAGAGCCGTGGCAATCAGTCCAGTCAGCCTGTACAGAGCCGTGCCAATCAGTCCAGTCAGCCTGTACAGAGACGTGCCAATCAGTCCAGTCAGCCTGTACAGACTACAGAGCCGTGTCAATCAGTCAAGTCAGCCGCGGACTGTACAGAGCCGTGCCAATCAGTCCAGTCAGCCTGTACAAAGCCGTGCCAATCAGTCCAGTCAGCCTGTACAGAGCCGTGACAATCAGTTTAGTCAGCCGCGGACTGTACAGAGCCGTGACAATCAGTCCAGTCAGCCTGTATAGAGCCGTGCCAATCAGTCCAGTCAGCCTATACAGAGCCGTGACAATCAGTCCAGTCAGCCGCGGACTGTACAGAGTCGTGCCAATCAGTCCAGTCAGCCTGTACAGAGCCGTGCTAATCAGTCCAGTCAGCCGCGGACTGTACAGAGCCGTGACAATCAGTTCAGTCAGCCGCGGACTGTACAGAGCCGTGCCAATCAGTCCAGTCAGCCTGAAGAGCCGTGACAATCAGTCCAGTCAGCCGCGGACTGTACAGAGTCGTGCCAATCAGTCCAGTCAGCCTGTACAGAGCCGTGATAATCAGTCCAGTCAGCCGCGGACTGTACAGAGCCGTAACAATCAGTCCAGTCAGCCTGTACAGAGCCGTGCCAATCAGTCCAGTCAGCCTGTACAGAGCCGTGACAATCAGTTCAGTCAGCCTGTACAGAGCCGTGCCAATCAGTTCAGTCAGCCTGTACAGAGCCGTGACAATCAGTCCAGTCAGCCTGTACAGAGCCGTGACAATCGGTCAAGTCAGCCGCGGACTGTACAGCGTCGTGACAATCAGTCCAGTCAGCCTGTACAGAGTCTCGACAATCAGTCCAGTCACCCTGTAGAGCCGTGATAATCAGTCCAGTCAGCCTGTATAGAGCCGTGACAATCAGTCCAGTCAGCAGCGGACTGTACAGAGCCGTGACAATCAGTCCAGTCAGCCTGTACAGAGCCGTGCCAATCAGTCCAGTCAGCCGCGGACTGTACAGAGCCGTGACAATCAGTCCAGTCAGCCTGTACAGAGCCGTGCCAATCAGTCCAGTCAGCCGCGGACTGTACAGAGCCGTGCCAATCAGTCCAGTCAGCCTGTACAGAGCCGTGCCAATCAGTTCAGTCAGCCTGTACAGAGCCGTGACAATCAGTCAAGTCAGCCGCGGACTGTACAGAGTCGTGACAATCAGTCCAGTCAGCCTGTACAGAGTCGTGACAATCAGTCCAGTCAGCCTGTAGAGCCGTGACAATCAGCCCAGTCAGCCTGTATAGAGCCGTGACAATCAGTCCAGTCAGCCTGTACAGAGCCGTGCCAATCAGTCCAGTCAGCCGCGGACTGTACAGAGCCGTGCCAATCAGTCCAGTCAGCCTGTACAGAGCCGTGACAATCAGTCCAGTCAGCCTGTACAGAGCCGTGACAATCAGTCCAGTCAGCCGCGGACTGTTCAGAGCCGTGACAATCAGTCCAGTCAGCCTGTACAGAGCCGTGACAATCAGTTCAGTCAGCCTGTACAAAGCCGTGACAATCAGCCCAGTCAGCCGCGGACTGTACAGAGCCGTGACAATCAGTCCAGTCAGCCGCGGACTGTACAGAGCCGTGACAATCAGTCCAGTCAGCCTGTACAGAGCCGTGACAATCAGTCCAGTCAGCCTGTACAGAGCCGTGCCAATCAGTCCAGTCAGCCGCGGACTGTACAGAGCCGTGACAATCAGTCCAGTCAGCCTGTACAGAGCCGTGACAATCAGTTCAGTCAGCCTGTACAAAGCCGTGACAATCAGCCCAGTCAGCCGCGGACTGTACAGAGCCGTGACAATCAGTCCAGTCAGCCGCGGACTGTACAGAGCCGTGCCAATCAGTCCAGTCAGCCTGTACAGAGCCGTGACAATCAGTCCAGTCAGTCTGTGCAGAGCCGTGACAATCAGCCCAGTCAGCCGCGGACTGTACAGAGCCGTGACAATCAGTCCAGTCAGTTCTGTACAGACTAAAGAGCCGTGCCAATCAGTCAAGTCAGCCGCGGACTGTACAGAGCCGTGACAATCAGTCCAGTCAGCCTGTACAGAGCCGTGCCAATCAGTCCAGTCAGCCTGTACAGAGCCGTGACAATCAGTCCAGTCAGCCTGTACAGAGCCGTGCCAATCAGTTCAGTCAGCCGCGGACTGTACAGAGCCGCGACAATCAGCCCAGTCAGCCGCGGACTGTACAGAGCCGTGCCAATCAGTCCAGTCAGCCTGTACAGAGCCGCGCCAATCAGTCCAGTCAGCCTGTACAGAGCCGTGACAATCAGTTCAGTCAGCCGCGGACTGTGCAGAGCCGTGACAATCAGTCCAGTCAGCCTGTATAGAGCCGTGACAATCAGTCCAGTCAGCCTATACAGAGCCGTGCCAATCAGTCCAGTCAGCCGCGGACTGTACAGAACCGTGACGATCAGTCCAGTCAGCCTGTACAGAGCCGTGCCAATCAGTCCAGTCAGACTGTACAGAGCCGTGCCAATCAGTCCAGTCAGCCTGTACAGAGCCGTGCCAATCAGTCCAGTCAGCCTGTACAGAGCCGTGACAATCAGTCCAGTCAGCCGCGGACTGTACAGAGTCGTGCCAATCAGTCCAGTCAGCCTGTACAGAGCCGTGATAATCAGTCCAGTCAGCCGCGGACTGTACAGAGCCGTGACAATCAGTTCAGTCAGCCGCGGACTGTACAGAGCCGTGACAATCAGTCCAGTCAGCCGCGGACTGTACAGAGTCGTGACAATCAGTCCAGTCAGCCTGTACAGAGCCGTGATAATCAGTCCAGTCAGCCGCGGACTGTACAGAGTCGTGACAATCAGTCCAGTCAGCCTGTACAGAGCCGTGCCAATCAGTCCAGTCAGCCTGTACAGAGCCGTGCCAATCAGTTCAGTCAGCCTGTACAGAGCCGTGCCAATCAGTCCAGTCAGCCTGTACAGAGCCGTGACAATCAGTTCAGTCAGCCGCGGACTGTACAGAGCCGTGACAATCAGTCCAGTCAGCCTGTATAGAGCCGTGACAATCAGTCAAGTCAGCCGCGGACTGTACAGGGTCGTGACAATCAGTCCAGTCAGTCTGTACAGAGTCGCGACAATCAGTCCAGTCAGCCTGTAGAGCCGTGACAATCAGTCCAGTCAGCCTGTATAGAGCCGTGACAATCAGTCCAGTCAGCCGCGGACTGTACAGAGCCGTGACAATCAGTCCAGTCAGCCTGTACAGAGCCGTGTCAATCAGTCCAGTCAGCCGCGGACTGTACAGAGCCGTGACAATCAGTCCAGTCAGCCTGTATAGAGCCGTGCCAATCAGTCCAGTCAGCCGCGGACTGTACAGAGCCGTGAGACTCAGTCCAGTCAGCCTGTACAGAGCCGTGTCAATCAGTTCAGTCAGCCTGTACAGAGCCGTGACAATCAGTCCAGTCAGCCTGTACAGAGCCGTGACAATTAGTCAAGTCAGCCGCGGACTGTACAGAGTCGTGACAATCAGTCCAGTCAGCCTGTACAGAGTCGTGACAATCAGTCCAGTCAGCCTGTAGAGCCGTGACAATCAGCCCAGTCAGCCTGTATAGAGCCGTGACAATCAGTCCAGTCAGCCTGTACAGAGCCGTGCCAATCAGTCCAGTCAGCCGCGGACTGTACAGAGCCGTGCCAATCAGTCCAGTCAGCCTGTACAGAGCCGTGCCAATCAGTCCAGTCAGCCTGTGCAGAGCCGTGCCAATCAGTCCAGTCAGCCGCGGACTGTACAGAGCCGTGACAATCAGTCCAGTCAGCCTGTACAGAGCCGTGACAATCAGTTCAGTCAGCCTGTACAGAGCCGTGACAATCAGCCCAGTCAGCCGCGGACTGTACAGAGCCGTGACAATCAGTCCAGTCAGCCTGTACAGAGCCGTGTCAATCAGTCCAGTCAGCCTGTACAGAGCCGTGACAATCAGTCCAGTCAGCCTGTATAGAGCCGTGACAATCAGTCCAGTCAGCCTGTACAGAGCCGTGACAATCAGCCCAGTCAGCCGCGGACTGTACAGAGCCGTGACAATCAGTCCAGTCAGCCTGTACAGAGCCGTGGCAATCAGTCCAGTCAGCCTGTACAGAGCCGTGGCAATCAGTCCAGTCAGCCGCGGACTGTGCAGAGCCGTGACAATCAGTCCAGTCAGCCTGTACAGAGCCGTGCCAATCAGTCCAGTCAGCCTGTACAGAGCCGTGACAATCAGTCCAGTCAGCCGCGAACTGTACAGAGCCGTGACAATCAGTCCAGTCAGCCTGTACAGAGCCGTGACAATCAGTCCAGTCAGCCTGTACAGAGCCGTGACAATCAGTCCAGTCAGCCGCGAACTGTACAGAGCCGTGACAATCAGTCCAGCCAGCCTGTACAGAGCCGTGCCAATCAGTCCAGTCAGCCTGTACAGGGCCGTGACAATCAGTCCAGTCAGCCGCGAACTGTACAGAGCCGTGACAATCAGTCCAGTCAGCCTGTACAGAGCCGTGACAGTCAGTCCAGTCAGCCGCGGACTGTGCAGAGCCGTGACAATCAGTCCAGTCAGCCTGTACAGAGCCGTGCCAATCAGTCCAGTCAGCCTGTACAGAGCCGTGATAATCAGTCCAGTCAGCCGCGGACTGTACAGAGCCGTGACAATCAGTCCAGTCAGCCTGTACAGAGCCGTGACAATCAGTCCAGTCAGCCGCGAACTGTACAGAGCCGTGACAATCAGTCCAGTCAGCCTGTACAGAGCCGTAACAATCAGTCCAGTCAGCCGCGGACTGTACAGAGCCGTGCCAATCAGTCCAGTCAGCCTGTACAGAGCCGTGCCAATCAGTTCAGTCAGCCTGTACAGAGCCGTGCCAATCAGTTCAGTCAGCCTGTACAGAGCCGTGCCAATCAGTTCAGTCAGCCGCGGACTGTACAGAGCCGTGACAATCAGTCCAGTCAGCCTGTACAGAGCCGTGACAATCAGTCCAGTCAGCCTGTACAGAGCCGTGACAATCAGTCCAGTCAGCCTGTACAGAGCCGTGACAATCAGCCCAGTCAGCCGCGGACTGTACAGAGTCGTGACAATCAGTCCAGTCAGCCGCGGACTGTACAGAGCCGTGACAATCAGTTCAGTCAGCCGCGGACTGTACAGAGCCGTGACAATCAGTCCAGTCAGCCTGTACAGAGCCGTGCCAATCAGTTCAGTCAGCCTGTACAGAGCCGTGACAATCAGTCCAGTCAGCCTGTACAGAGCCGTGACAATCAGTCCAGTCAGCCGCGGGCCGTACAGAACAGACACGCAGGTAACATACCACGTTCGCCTCGCCGCGGGCCGTACAGAACAGACACGCAGGTAACATACCACGTTCGCCTCTCCGCCCACATCAAAGGCAGACCGTCCGTTCCGTCTGACACGTCAAGGCTGCTGGAACCGACACAGGCGAATAATGTCCTCCCTCAGGCGAACAATGCCCTCCGACACATCCTGTCACCGATACGGTCAGCAGCCGGCGAACCCCATTGGGACGACACGCATTAATTAGCTCATCCGTAGCAGCTTTAATAATTGGAACGGATAGCTGGGGGAGTAGCATTTCAAATAGGCATGTTACCAGTGGCGTCGCCACAAAGTTGTGAGCGGGGGTCCAGCCATGGGGTTGGGGGGTCAGCCCCACAGGGCTAATGTTAAAATCCTGTGAATCTGGGGAGCCGGACTCCGGTTGGAGCGATCCTGGAGCCCCCCCCCCCCCTCGGTGGCGACGCCCCGCTAGTTACTGATGCAGAAGAGAAAGTGTTTAGCGCTTCACTTTGTTCTAACTCTTAAGAAGAGTAAATAATCATATATATTGTATACCCAACTGAAGTAGAAAAGTTAAAGGGAGTGTGCCTACTGTTTTGAACTGTCAAAATTATTTTTCCTACGATAAGTAGCTATTGTTGTGATGGTTGGATACGATGAAATTCACATCGGAGCCCCTTTAGTTGAATTTTCACTTATATTGTTTTCGATTATTTTTCGTTTCGATATCGAAAGAACGATTCCCACTACGGTGAAGGTAAACAGAGGTAACAAATTGATACGTGAACGACGCACCTAAGACAAGCATGATGCATGCAAGCATGATGGCCGCCCAGGCTCTGTTGTTCGGCAGCTGCTATCAGCGCACACGAGCTGTTTGTTCGAATTGCTATTGGTCGGTGATAACGATATGCCAGCAGTGTAATCGATAGTTGCAATGCTTTTAGTAGTGGGAAGCCATCTGGAGTCTACCCGATAACTTTTTGCTCCCAAGCAAATTCCTGGAGTCTGTGAATATCTCAGCAACTAGGGTGAATCTGGAGAAATGCTGTAGTGGTTCAATTCAGAAAATTGTGTTCTATAGACCAGCGTCAATAACCCCAACTAAGCGATGTGAGTAGGCACACTCCCTTTAATATAGAATATATGGCATAACACAAAAGAACCAAAAAGAGTTCCCTATAGGATGAAAAACGCTGCAGCTCTGTTGTGAGGTCAGTCAGGCCGACAGTTGATAATTTCACAGCCGACAGAACTGAAAGACATGCTGGAAGCGCAATTGGTACCGGGGACTGGGATTTAGCACATGGATGTGCTTGTGCTAGCGATAGGAGAGGTGGGCCGGACTCCTCCATTTTCCTTTCCGCTCCCAGACTTGTTCTTTGTCTCGAGTAAACGTTGCATATGTGCAGCGTCACACCTCCTGGTAGCATTACGAGCGGATCTGGCGCCCCTCTCATCACTTGGCCGCCCAGGCTCACGGATGAGTGGCTGATTTCCGCCTGGCCAGCCCGGCGCGAGGCCACCGTCCCGTACAGCCGACCGCAGAACCCTCCAATTATGCCGCCACCCGCGGCGTCAGCTCGCCGCAGTCAGTGGAGGGCCGCACCGGCAGACCAACAGCCGAATGCCGACGGCGCTCAATCCACCATGCTGTATGGCAATCCTCTGTCGGTGGATCTGCTCGCCGACCGTACCCCCGACCGGTCGTTGTGTTCCTGTTTTCGTCTGGCCAGTCAGGCTGGCTCACTTGGAAGATGCCTAATGATCTTGTGCTTATTGTTAACTAAAAATAAAGATGCAAAAAAATATAAATGCCTCTGAGCCTTGTTCATTTTCTCTAGCGTAGCATACATTTTTAATGATGTGATAAAGGAGAGACCCCATGCATACCCTGTCATCACCCCCACGTTCCCCATAGGTAGGTACTGTATTCCTGGTAACTGCTTTCTACCTAACTCGAACAAATTATTTGCAGTTTATCTATAATCTACAGTTTATCTTTTAGAGTTGTTCTCATAAAGCTATTTCCCAGAATGTCCGTGAAAATCTTGAATATGTAGCAATGGGACACGATCAACCGCCTGGCTACGGGGCTCACAATCACCCGCTGATGATAACCTCCCGTTCCGCCCAGAAAACTGCCAAGATAACCAAAATATCCGCCAAGATAACGTCCCGTTCTCCGACAGATCGCAGCCGCCAGTTTTGGATTTCATCCGCCAGATGTCGGCCCGCGTGTGGGTGCTGGCCTCGCGGCCGGACGGCGCCGCCAAGGCGTCCGACTTCCAGCTGCGGGAGGAGCCGCTGGCCGACCCGAAAGAGGGAGAGGTCCTCCTGGAGGCAGAGTTCCTCAGCGTCGACCCGTTCATGCGCGCGTTCGCCTCGCAGCTGCCACTCAACGAGGTCATGCCCGGCACACAGGTGGCCAAGTGAGTCACACCGCTGAGTGAGGCACGGTAATAACTGGCACACACCAAATGGTGACGTTGGTGCTCGGCAGCGCGGACAAAAAGAAGGGTTATAGTGGTAGTGTTAATGATTCCTTTCAGTCTTGGATTGGAACCAAATGCGTATCCAGGATTTCGCCAAGGTAGTACCCGGGGTCAGTGATATGGGGCCCCCTATGGACACAGGGCCCCATACATACTTTAGCTTCGCTAACACGATTTCAACTACTTATTCTGGGTGTAGTGGTGGTGGTGATTCGGGGTTGGGTTTTAGGGCGCCGTAATTTCTGAGGTTCTATGCCACTAAACCTATTCTGGATATCGTACCCGGAAAATTTTGCAGAATCTACCATGGGACCTGCAACAGTCTGAATTAACACACGAGTCAGAGGGCCCCTCATACCGACAGAGGGCTCCTCAGGTCGATCAAGGGCCCCTCAGGTCGATCAAGTGCCCCTCAGGTCGATCAAGTGCCCCTCAGGTCGATCAAGTGCCCCTCAGGTCGATCAAGGGCCCCTCAGGTCGATCAAGGGCCCCTCAGGTCGATCCAGGGCCCCTCAGGTCGATCAAGAGCCCCTCAGGTCGATCAAGGGGCCCTCAGGTCGATCAAGGGCCCCTCAGGTCGATCAAGGGCCCCTCAGGTCGATCAAGGGGCCCTCAGGTCGATCAAGGGGCCCTCAGGTCGATCAAGGGCCCCTCAGGTCGATCAAGGGCCCCTCAGGTCCATCAAGGGCCCCTCAGGTCCATCAAGGGCCCCTACGGTCCATCAAGGGCCCCTCAGGTCCATCAAGGGCCCCTCAGGTCCATCAAGGGCCCCTCAGGTCCATCAAGGGCCCCTCAGGTCGATCAAGGGGCCCTCAGGTCCATCAAGGGCCCCTCAGGTCCATCAAGGGCCCCTCAGGTCCATCAAGGGCCCCTCAGGTCCATCAAGGGCCCCTCAGGTCGATCAAGGACCCTTCAAGCCGGCCGAGGGTACCCTCAGTCTGACAGAGGGCCTCTCAGGCCGACAGAGGGGTCCCTTCAGACTGACAGGCTCCCGTCGTGTTGAAAGGGGCCCCCTCAAGCTGGTCGAGGGCTCACTTAGGCGGCTAGAGGGTCCCGTCGGGTCGAAAGGTGCCCCTCAAGCTGGCTGAGGGCCCCTGAGGTCACCAGAGGGCCCGTCATGCCGAAATAGGGGCCCATCAGGCCGACAGAGGGGCCTCTTCAGGCTGACAGAGGTCCCCGTCGGGTCGAAAGGGGTCCATCAAGCTGGCCGAGGGACCCCTCAGAATACCACAGGGCCCCTCAGACCGATAGACTAGACGGCCCCATCAGACCGGAAGAGGGCCCCTCAGGCCTAGTGAGGGCCACTCAGACCGACAGAGGGTCCCCCTCAGGTCGACAGAGGGCCAACTCATACCCCTGAGGCCTACATAAGCCCCTTATGCCGACAGAGGGCCCCCTCATACCGATAGAGGGCCTCTCAGACTGATGGAGGGCCTCTTCAGACCGACAGAGGGCCCTAAGGCCGTTCACGGCCTAATGCCGACTGAGGGCCCCTCAAACCGACAGAGGGCCCCCTCAGACCGACGGAAGGCCCCTCAGGCCGATAGAGGATCCCTGAGGCCGATCAAGGGCCCCTCAAGCCGACCGAGGACCCCTCAGACCGACCGAGAGCCCGTCTGGTCATCTAAGGGCCCTCAAACGAAAGACAAGGTGGAGCCCTCAGCCCAAGGGGGTACCCGCGGATGTCCAGGGTACCCCCTTGGACACGCCGTTGATTGGAACAACAGAAATAAGAACGCATTAACTCATTTCAAATACTTTAAGAACACCCGACAACAATGTGATTTTCCAACGACATCAGTATTCAGTGCCTACCTTAACGTGTGTGTGTGTGTGTGTGTGTGTGTGTGTGTGTGTGTGTGTGTGTGTGTGTGTGTGTGTGTGTGTGTGTGTGTGTGTGTGTGTGTGTGTGTGTGTGTGTGTGTGTGTGTGTGTGTGTGTGTGTGTGTGTGTGTGTGTGTGTGTGTGTGTGTGTGTGTGTGTGTGTGTGTGTGTGTGTGTGTGTGTGTGTGTGTGTGTGTGTGTGTGTGTGTGTGTGTGTGTGTGTGTGTGTGTGTGTGTGTGTGTGTGTGTGTGTGTGTGTGTGTGTGTGTGTGTGTGTGTGTGTGTGTGTGTGTGTGTGTGTGTGTGTGTGTGTGTGTGTGTGTGTGTGTGTGTGTGTGTGTGTGTGTGTGTGTGTGTGTGTGTGTGTGTGTGTGTGTGTGTGTGTGTGTGTGTGTGTGTGTGTGTGTGTGTGTGTGTGTGTGTGTGTGTGTGTGTGTGTGTGTGTGTGTGTGTGTGTGTGTGTGTGTGTGTGTGTGTGTGTGTGTGTGTGTGTGTGTGTGTGTGTGTGTGTGTGTGTGTGTGTGTGTGTGTGTGTGTGTGTGTGTGTGTGTGTGTGTGTGTGTGTGTGTGTGTGTGTGTGTGTGTGTGTGTGTGTGTGTGTGTGTGTGTGTGTGTGTGTGTGTGTGTGTGTGTGTGTGTGTGTGTGTGTGTGTGTGTGTGTGTGTGTGTGTGTGTGTGTGTGTGTGTGTGTGTGTGTGTGTGTGTGTGTGTGTGTGTGTGTGTGTGTGTGTGTGTGTGTGTGTGTGTGTGTGTGTGTGTGTGTGTGTGTGTGTGTGTGTGTGTGTGTGTGTGTGTGTGTGTGTGTGTGTGTGTGTGTGTGTGTGTGTGTGTGTGTGTGTGTGTGTGTGTGTGTGTGTGTGTGTGTGTGTGTGTGTGTGTGTGTGTGTGTGTGTGTGTGTGTGTGTGTGTGTGTGTGTGTGTGTGTGTGTGTGTGTGTGTGTGTGTGTGTGTGTGTGTGTGTGTGTGTGTGTGTGTGTGTGTGTGTGTGTGTGTGTGTGTGTGTGTGTGTGTGTGTGTGTGTGTGTGTGTGTGTGTGTGTGTGTGTGTGTGTGTGTGTGTGTGTGTGTGTGTGTGTGTGTGTGTGTGTGTGTGTGTGTGTGTGTGTGTGTGTGTGTGTGTGTGTGTGTGTGTGTGTGTGTGTGTGTGTGTGTGTGTGTGTGTGTGTGTGTGTGTGTGTGTGTGTGTGTGTGTGTGTGTGTGTGTGTGTGTGTGTGTGTGTGTGTGTGTGTGTGTGTGTGTGTGTGTGTGTGTGTGTGTGTGTGTGTGTGTGTGTGTGTGTGTGTGTGTGTGTGTGTGTGTGTGTGTGTGTGTGTGTGTGTGTGTGTGTGTGTGTGTGTGTGTGTGTGTGTGTGTGTGTGTGTGTGTGTGTGTGTGTGTGTGTGTGTGTGTGTGTGTGTGTGTGTGTGTGTGTGTGTGTGTGTGTGTGTGTGTGTGTGTGTGTGTGTGTGTGTGTGTGTGTGTGTGTGTGTGTGTGTGTGTGTGTGTGTGTGTGTGTGTGTGTGTGTGTGTGTGTGTGTGTGTGTGTGTGTGTGTGTGTGTGTGTGTGTGTGTGTGTGTGTGTGTGTGTGTGTGTGTGTGTGTGTGTGTGTGTGTGTGTGTGTGTGTGTGTGTGTGTGTGTGTGTGTGTGTGTGTGTGTGTGTGTGTGTGTGTGTGTGTGTGTGTGTGTGTGTGTGTGTGTGTGTGTGTGTGTGTGTGTGTGTGTGTGTGTGTGTGTGTGTGTGTGTGTGTGTGTGTGTGTGTGTGTGTGTGTGTGTGTGTGTGTGTGTGTGTGTGTGTGTGTGTGTGTGTGTGTGTGTGTGTGTGTGTGTGTGTGTGTGTGTGTGTGTGTGTGTGTGTGTGTGTGTGTGTGTGTGTGTGTGTGTGTGTGTGTGTGTGTGTGTGTGTGTGTGTGTGTGTGTGTGTGTGTGTGTGTGTGTGTGTGTGTGTGTGTGTGTGTGTGTGTGTGTGTGTGTGTGTGTGTGTGTGTGTGTGTGTGTGTGTGTGTGTGTGTGTGTGTGTGTGTGTGTGTGTGTGTGTGTGTGTGTGTGTGTGTGTGTGTGTGTGTGTGTGTGTGTGTGTGTGTGTGTGTGTGTGTGTGTGTGTGTGTGTGTGTGTGTGTGTGTGTGTGTGTGTGTGTGTGTGTGTGTGTGTGTGTGTGTGTGTGTGTGTGTGTGTGTGTGTGTGTGTGTGTGTGTGTGTGTGTGTGTGTGTGTGTGTGTGTGTGTGTGTGTGTGTGTGTGTGTGTGTGTGTGTGTGTGTGTGTGTGTGTGTGTGTGTGTGTGTGTGTGTGTGTGTGTGTGTGTGTGTGTGTGTGTGTGTGTGTGTGTGTGTGTGTGTGTGTGTGTGTGTGTGTGTGTGTGTGTGTGTGTGTGTGTGTGTGTGTGTGTGTGTGTGTGTGTGTGTGTGTGTGTGTGTGTGTGTGTGTGTGTGTGTGTGTGTGTGTGTGTGTGTGTGTGTGTGTGTGTGTGTGTGTGTGTGTGTGTGTGTGTGTGTGTGTGTGTGTGTGTGTGTGTGTGTGTGTGTGTGTGTGTGTGTGTGTGTGTGTGTGTGTGTGTGTGTGTGTGTGTGTGTGTGTGTGTGTGTGTGTGTGTGTGTGTGTGTGTGTGTGTGTGTGTGTGTGTGTGTGTGTGTGTGTGTGTGTGTGTGTGTGTGTGTGTGTGTGTGTGTGTGTGTGTGTGTGTGTGTGTGTGTGTGTGTGTGTGTGTGTGTGTGTGTGTGTGTGTGTGTGTGTGTGTGTGTGTGTGTGTGTGTGTGTGTGTGTGTGTGTGTGTGTGTGTGTGTGTGTGTGTGTGTGTGTGTGTGTGTGTGTGTGTGTGTGTGTGTGTGTGTGTGTGTGTGTGTGTGTGTGTGTGTGTGTGTGTGTGTGTGTGTGTGTGTGTGTGTGTGTGTGTGTGTGTGTGTGTGTGTGTGTGTGTGTGTGTGTGTGTGTGTGTGTGTGTGTGTGTGTGTGTGTGTGTGTGTGTGTGTGTGTGTGTGTGTGTGTGTGTGTGTGTGTGTGTGTGTGTGTGTGTGTGTGTGTGTGTGTGTGTGTGTGTGTGTGTGTGTGTGTGTGTGTGTGTGTGTGTGTGTGTGTGTGTGTGTGTGTGTGTGTGTGTGTGTGTGTGTGTGTGTGTGTGTGTGTGTGTGTGTGTGTGTGTGTGTGTGTGTGTGTGTGTGTGTGTGTGTGTGTGTGTGTGTGTGTGTGTGTGTGTGTGTGTGTGTGTGTGTGTGTGTGTGTGTGTGTGTGTGTGTGTGTGTGTGTGTGTGTGTGTGTGTGTGTGTGTGTGTGTGTGTGTGTGTGTGTGTGTGTGTGTGTGTGTGTGTGTGTGTGTGTGTGTGTGTGTGTGTGTGTGTGTGTGTGTGTGTGTGTGTGTGTGTGTGTGTGTGTGTGTGTGTGTGTGTGTGTGTGTGTGTGTGTGTGTGTGTGTGTGTGTGTGTGTGTGTGTGTGTGTGTGTGTGTGTGTGTGTGTGTGTGTGTGTGTGTGTGTGTGTGTGTGTGTGTGTGTGTGTGTGTGTGTGTGTGTGTGTGTGTGTGTGTGTGTGTGTGTGTGTGTGTGTGTGTGTGTGTGTGTGTGTGTGTGTGTGTGTGTGTCGGTTGTGTCGGTTGTGTCGCCGTGGAATGACCGGGTGTCTGTCCGGCAGGGTGGTCCAGTCCCGCAGTGACCAGCTGCAGGCCGGTCAGCGGGTGCTGGTGGCCGCCGGCTGGCGGGACCGTTCCGTCGTGTCCTCCGACAGCCGGCCGGGCGGCGCGCCCATCGTACCCCTGCCTGACGCCGCGCTCGTCAGCTACTCGCACTACCTGGGCGTGGTCGGTATGACCGGACTGACGGCCTACTGCGCCGTGCACGACATCCTGCGGCCGCGCGCCGGAGACACTATGGTCGTCAACGCCGCGGCCGGCGCCGTCGGCTCCGTGGTCGGCCAGCTGGGTCGGCTGCTCGGCGCCAGGGTGATCGGCTACGCCGGGGCTGACGACAAGGTGGCCTGGCTCAAGTCCACGCTCAAGTTCGACGAGGCGTTCAACTATAAGACGCAGGACCTGGCAGAGACGCTGCGCGCGGCGGCGCCGGACGGCGTCAACTGTTACTTTGACGCGGTGGGCGGCAAGTTCTCCGAGACGGTGGTGCAGCAGATGGCGGAAGGCGGCAGGATCGCCTGCGTCGGCGCCAGCAGCGGCTACAACAGCGCCACGCCACCCACCACCGGACCCTTCCCACAGCTGGCCATCATCATGAAGCAGCTCACCATCTCCGGCTTCCAGTACTTCTCACAGGACCTGATGTCGGACAAGATGCAGTCAGCTCGCGCTCAGCTGGCCCAGTGGGTCGCTGAGGGGAAACTAGAGGCCAGAGAGACGTTCACCGATGATTTCCAGAACATGGCGCAGGCCCTGCTGGATATGATGGCCGGCAAGAACACTGGCAAGATGGTGGTGCGCGCCTGAGCTTGAGCTGAGAATCGGCAGCTTCAGCAGAAGGGAACGTGACAGAAATGGACAGGGTACTTAGCAGAGTAGATCTGTGCAAATCTGGACATATATATTAAGGCTACGTTTCCGGTAGATTGCTTCTATTTTCATATCCGGTTCACACCACATGCCGAAATGTTATGACATGGCTTTGGGCATATGGAGGCTTGTGCTCTCTTGTATTATCGTATAGTCGATATTGTTAATACACCACGGGAGAAATAAATGTTTACACGGACGGAATCGCATTCTTCGGAGCGCTGTTGAGTTCTTTATCTTAAGTTTCCCCGAGTCATTCAACGCCTTTTTCCGTTGGCCCCTGTTGTTCCTTTGACTTTCGATTTCGTCACAGCAGCCTCAAACACTTCCCAATATATTAAACAGCAAAATATCCATTCGCGAAATACCCAGGCCCACATTGTTCAGTGACATATTATGGAGGAGAAAAGACGAAACAGGAGTCTTTCAACTAAAATAAATACGAATTACGCAAATTGCACTATATTCAACAACAAAAACCATGAAGATTGTGTGGCAACGAGAGCTCATCATTGACCAATCATTCCACTAATTCAAGTAGAGTATAACCGTGGCCGAGCACCTGAGCCGACATTTTGAGGAATGTATTTAGTTACCTCCAAATTGTTTAACGTTTTCTACGTTTTCCTCCTTTTCCACAGCCTTCAGTTTTATCCCTTCTAATTCAAGTCATATCCCAAGCTGCTCAGCAAGGAATCAGCATGACAAGGGAAACATATGAAACGTTTTTTTGTTATATTATTATTGCGTCCTTTCGTACATCTTGATCCATTTGCGCACCACCAAGCTAACCAGTCACAGTACAATAAAAAAATGTATTTTTTCAACACCGAACCTTTCTTCAAGTTTGGCTTCAAGGTTCAAAACCGAATCGAATAACGTCAGTCATGAAAACAAATACCAGACAAATCGCCAGCCACTTCGCATTAGCTGGCATTAGGGGGCCTTAACAAATACGGATAACTTTTTAGAGCGTTACAAACGAGCGTTAGTTGCGGCGCCCTAAAAATATAAAACAACAGGATAGTGCGATCGTTCGATTTATGGGAAATTTAGCATGCCAGAGCCAGACTTCACTTCAAGGTAAATTTAGTTATAGCTAGTTTCAAGCTTCCAGCACAGCTGCAGAGTCTACAAAGCCCTAAAATATATTAAAGACAATGTGGCTATGACAAGGGTCAGCTTCGCCGTACGCAAGTAGAAAATGGTGCACTCAAGGACACGATAAAGGCATTTCACATGGCTCTGACGATGACATATATCAAACGACGAAATCTTAAATTCACCGGGCACAACGCATATTGACAACCTAACCAGTTGACAATCTAAGCGGTCAAGCACTGACCAACTTAACACTGTCCTTAATCACTTTTACTTGGGGCATCTTCTTTAGCTTTTTGTCCAGCTTCGCCCATATTTCCTCTTTACTGGTGTTTGGTTTTCCTTCACAGCCTCGGCATTCATACTCGCTGGCGACTTTCTTCCTCAGCTTCTTTAACGTCAGCTCGTGGTCGCCGTTCCCCAGGAGTGCAAGCACTACACCCGTCCAATCGAACTTCTTCGACGCATGGGCTGAGGCTAACGTTGACTCATCCAGGGTGGCGTTTAGTCGCTCCACGGCTGTCTCAACATCCAGCTTCCGCTTCTTCTTGCTGACGCGAGACTCGTCTTGTGCGTTTTCATCCTCTTCTGGCTCATCTTCTTTCATCTTTCTCTTGCCTTTCGCAATACCATTCTCAGCCTGAGCGTCATCGTGCACCATTTTACTCTTTTTCTTGCTTCGTTCAATTTTCTTGTCCCTCTTGCTCTTCTTCTCGACAGGCGCGTTTTCGGTTTCTGCCTCTTCAACACTGGGCTCAGATTTCGACTTCTTCTTCTTCGGCGCCTCGCCTTTAGTCTCCGTCCCCTGGGAACCATTCACCACCTCTTTCTCTTTCCCGTTGGCCACTCTTGTCTCTTCGCCCTTCGGTTTGGCCACAGCAGCCTCGAACACTTTCCACGCCTGCTCCACCAGCGCGTGGTTCCTTACCCGAATGCTGTTGCTGACAAAGTTTTCAAACTTTTTCTTCTTGCGTGGAATATTGCTGTTCTGTGTGAGCGTTGACAGAAGCTCTCTCAGGGCTGGCGACATGTCGGTAGCGCTCTCAACCGCCTGGTTGATGGACTCGATCCAAGCTTCTTGTTTTCGCTCCCCTTTGTTGGCACTGTCTTTCGGTTCCCAACCTTTGGCTGCGTATTTTGCCTCTTCCGTGATGCATTTGATGTGCTGCTTATAGTCCTCGCCCCAGAAGTCCTTGCCACAGTCCATGCACGAGAGGCTCTCGCAGCGGCGACATTGTTGCTGATAGTGTTTCTCCACTTGATTTTTCTTGACGGAGGCACCGCACGCATTACATGAAAACACGACCATTGCTGCACCTGAAACAAGGAGGAGACATTGCAATAAACTACCTTAACACCATGGTGTGTACAGGATGCAGAGGAGCAGGCCCGTAACCACCACTGGGGTCACTGGGGATCAGTCCCCAGTAACATTTTCGGATTTTAACATTACGCCTGGATGGGCGTTGCATGGAAAGAATCGACTTCAAAGTGCCTCCGTCCCCACCTACTTTCGGAAGGTGATTACGCGCATGCAGAGGAGTACAACGACGTCTTCAATTTCGTACTTCACTCTCCAGTTCAATCACCGCCGAAGTTCGTTACAATGGCCATGACGGCATAATCACGATGGCGAGCAGATATTGCCAGTTACGGGACAATTATTATTTTAGGACAGCGGTAGCCTTCACCCTGCGTGAACCAGATGGCTGATGGTAATGCCACGAACACAAGTGGACTTTTAGTCTGTCCCAAACCAGTTTTAAGTTCCGACAAAATATTTATCAGAACCTAACGTATAAAGCAATATGCCGTTATTACTTAAAGGGAATGTTCACTGGTGGATCCAGGGGGGGGGGGGGGCAAAGCAGTCATGCTTTGTCCCCCCCAAACAAAACAAAAACATTTCCTGATATAGAAGAAAATCTAAATAACTTTTACTAAGGAAAGTTTGTTTTAAATCAGCTATCAATGCATAAGCAAGCGCAATCCGACGAGTTTTCAGAATTGTGTGAGACTTTTTGGGATTTGCCCCCCCCCCCCCCCCCAACCACCGTTCTGGATCCGCCAATGGGAATGCTTCACTTTTTTAATAAATTTAGTCCGAATGTTTTTGAATGGATGGATTTCAGAGGTCAGGCACCGTATCAGGCTAAGCATAGCTTGTTGCGCAGGCTCTGACCCCACCACCCGATCAAGCAATTCCTGGCGTCCGGCAGAATTTAGAAGCGAAAGTTTTACGTGCCCGACATACCTGGACACGGTCCGCCCTCTGACGTCACCTGACCTTGAGTGCGACCGCTCCCACCGGCCACAGGCCATCCCAGTCAGGGGCAAATAGCGAGCGCCGAAGCGACTCGAACCCGGGCGCCCCTACCGGGTGAGATCAGAAGTCCAACGCTCTCCCAACTGAGCTACAGGGGCGGGCAACCTTTCTGAAAGTTTTCAAATATACGCCGGTTGTAGTCGAAAATATGAAGTAAGTACTGCTGAAAAGATGGTGATATTTTTTATCTCTCCAAAACATCACTTAACTTTATATTTAACTAAAACAAATGGTATGATGACGTCATACTGAGCTATAGAGAGCTGTAAATAAAACCTTTACGCTGTAAAAAGATATGGCACAATCATTTCAGACAATTCTGGCGACATGAATACAAACAAGTCTTTTGTTATCACGGGTTTCGAAAATAAGCACATCGACAATGACGAGTGCGAGGCATTGCTATAGCTCAGTATTTATTTGAAAAACCAATAAATCCATAAATGAGGCTTTAAACAACGAGACAAACTTCAACTTGGACCGCAACCTATCGCGTTGTTTACATCTTACTCGCAGTTTACATCGTACTCCAGCCAAGGTTCGAGAAATACAAGTAGCTTTTCACCCAGGACCAACAATCTTGAAGTGGCTGTCCGCCAATCAGCGGCGGGACTCGCATATACCCCCTTTTGCACATGCAAAATTAAATGGCTTAAAAACGGAGAAGTTTGGGGGAAATTGTTTGAGTAATTTATACTTTTCAATAACGGCCAAAGATAATGGCTATCTCAGTTAAAACCAATACAAAGGTGAAACATTCCCTTTAATACCGAACTCGGGGGGGGGGGGGGGGGGCACCGCTGCACCAGTCTCGACGCTCTCGTCCACCGAGCCGTCCGTGCTGATCCAGGTGGCGCATTGCGAAAGCGCACGTTGGTGTAGGTTTGTCGCGCTCCTCTCGGTATTGGCGTTCGCAGCGGTACAGCACCGACATTCAGGTGACAGGCGATACCTTCAGTGCAGACCCATGGTAGCGCTCGGCGCGTCAGGGTCGGCTCGATGGGGTCTAGGTTACAGGCGATACCTTCAGCGCAGACCCATGGTAGCGCTCGGCACGTCAGGGTCGGCTCGATGGGGTCTGGGGTTTTCTCCGCAGTCCAGGCATCTTGTCTGGTAGTCCGCCAGCCTGTGGTAGTCTTCAGCCTGGTCGGCGCCAGCGCTTCCGATATCACACTAAAAGGTGTATAGTGTTCCTGCAGGACTCGCGCCTTAGCGAATACCCTCGCCACCAGTGACGACCAGGACATCAAGCAATCAATAATACAATTGGTACTTGGACAATAACGTAAAATGCTTTCACTTTTCAAGGTCATTCAATTTTTGGCAGCAAATTTGACACCCATTATTGTAATGGGTTATAACCAAATTTACTGAGTTACTGAAACACACTGAAAGGCAGTTTTGTTGGTTGACTTTGTATTGGAAGAACCACCTCTGATTCTGAGGGATTGATTGTATATCTACTGAGTGAAAGCAATGTCAAGAGTGGTCTGTACTTGCTGTTTCAGATTTGGAACATTTGGTGGTAAACCTGGAAACTGGGTGTGTAGAATGACAATTTGCCATGGGGCATATACTGGGGGATATTGTTGGTGAACAGGAGGAAGGACCAAAACTCAATATAGACCATGTATCACTCTATGCATGACTGTCAACACTTCAAGCCACACTTTACAGCTCAGTATGGGTATAATCCTGAAGCTGAACCTAGAACCATGTAGAATCAGTCTGATACACCCTAGGTTCTCTACAAGAGAACCATGTGCAACACTGTTGAACCCTTAGGGCAGACTAGTGTGCATTACTTGACCAGTTGTGTTGACAGTGGCGTACATGACAATCTCAGTCAAGCAGGACCACTGCATGAGTGTCATATGACAGCAGTGGTTGTGGGACCCTAAATCCTCAAACAACTGCCACCAGCACAGGACTAGTACACCTTCTCTGGGATTTACTAAACAGTTTAACCCGCCATTGGCGGGAGGAGGGGGGTTTCCACCACCTCTGACGAACTTTCGCAATAGCTCAAAAAACCAATAGCGCTATCGACGTGAAACTTCGGGTACCTTCTCCTACATCGATTTTACGTCTGCTGTGCAAAAATGAAGCAACTTCGTCGATTTTTTTTTTCTCTCGAGATATAGCGAATTTAGTGACGTTACTACACGAGTTTGACACACAAATCAGCTCAACTTTAGCAGGCTGTACAAATGCCATATTTTTAGCAAAATACAATCGAAAAACGTCAAAAGATAGCAAATGGCAAGGGCTACAAAATGGCTATCTCTGATTTTTAAAAATATGTTATTTTTTACCCAAAAAACAAAACAAAATAAAACTAGTTTTTAAATGCCCTCAAAATCAAAACTTTCCAACATTTAAAAAAAAAAAACGGAAGATATGTTGGAGAACCACATGTGGACAATACCCAAACCTAATTTAAAAGCAATATCTGTATTTTTGACTGACTTATGGCTCCCTAAGTATGAGTAACTCATGACAACGTTTTGTATACGTTTTTTTTGTTGTTGCTATTAGTGACCAGATACAAACAAATAAATGCCAAATTTTTTCTGAGGCAAAACTGGTCTAGAAACATGCCTTTTTAATCTAGATTTATCAATTTCAAATGTTGACCTTGTGACCTGACCTTGACCTGATATAGTGTCTGTTTGTGAAAATGGCTGCTACTACCAAATTCTGTGTATAAAATAACCCATAAAACATGTGTTGCATGGCTTTTGTAGACCTCTTGCCAATAGTAGCCTGACCTCGACCTTTGCATACAATTTCACTTTCCCTTTTGCAGAAGATGCATTATACCTTTGAGAGCACTTTGTGCGATAATGTTGCAACTTAAGGCATAGGATGGAAAGTATGGCCCATAAACCCAAATACATCAAATTTGACCTTTGACCTAACCATGACCTGATGTGACTTTATTTGGAAATTGTTGTGTATGCTTTATATTTGTCTCTTTGAGAGCTTTTGAATGCTGCCTTGCATGTTTCACTGTGATAATTGGTTCAGAAGATAACCAGGGGTGGGTGAAAAATGCTCCCCTCCCCTCTCCCCCCCCCCCCCTCCCCCAGCCAATGGCATTTGGCTGAGACCCCAGCCAATGCCAGGTTAAAGGTTATATAAACTTTGAAAAAAGATGAATACATCAAAACTGTTTTACACATATTGATCCAATCTTTACTTCCCATAATACATTTATTTCTTCTTATAATTGTAATTGTCAATGTTTTTATTTGTTTCACTCATAACTTTTAATTTCATTTTTCAATATCTCAGTGTTCAGTTGTCTGAAATATGAACAGAAACAATGGTACTCTATGGCCATATTGCAATTCAATAGACCTAGAACAGCTGGTGTCACTGAAGGTTTAATATAAAAACATGAATGCACTGAAAAAGCAAAAGAACAGAGTTTGAGTTCAAAACTTAAAAGCAGTCTCATTTTTAAAAAAATGGACAGGGATCGATGTCACGATGGTGGGCTGTTAGCTAGCAAAAATTCTCCTCTTAAAGGAAATAGTTCACCTTCAACATTAGTTTTAAACTGAGATAGCAGTTTTGTAGCCCGTGTTGGGAAACCCCTATCTTCAAGTTGTCTTGACTGTTGTAAGTTGTAAGGAGTGCTATACAAGCTAAAAGAAGTGCATTTGGCATTTTGAAGGGATCTTCACTAGATATAAATCAGAAGGCCTACCAGAATGCAAGAAATTCAGTTAAGAAAAAGGTCAGAACAGCTAAAAGGGCAAAGGAACTTGATTTAGCTAGATATTGTAATGCAGATAGTAAGAAGTTCTTCAGTTTTTATAAGTTCAGTACAGTTTCCAAAAATATAGGTCCATTTAAGGTAGATGATGTGTTAGTTAGCAAGGACAGTGAAATGGTTGAAGTGCTTAATGATCAGTTTCAATCTGTCTTTACTATCGAGGACCAGAGTAGTATTGCAGCACTTCAGCCTGAGCCAGAGACAGAGGAGACTATAGGAGAGCTAGGTGGCATAAGTAGTGAACTTGTTCTAGAATATCTAAAGAAAGTAAGGTCTAACAAGGCAGAAGGACCTGATGAAATCCATGCTAGACTTTTAAGAGAATCTGAAAGGGAGTTGTCGGTTCCATTAGCCATAATATTTTCTAAATCACTCGCAGATAGTAAAATTCCACTTGATTGGAAAAGAGCAAATGTTGTTCCTATTCATAAAAAGGGAGATAGAAGTAAAGAGGAAAACTATAGACCGGTTAGTCTGACCTCATTAGTCTGCAAGGTGCTTGAATCAATCATCAAAGATAAGATTGTTGAATTCTTGGAGCAAAATGAACTCATCAAGGATACACAGCATGGCTTTAGGAAGGGCCGTTCTTGTTTAACTAATCTTCTGGAGTTTTTGGATGTTGCAACAGATAGCTTTGATCAGGGTAAACAGCTAGATGTAGCTTTTCTTGATTTCAGTAAAGCATTTGACAAAGTCCCCCATACAAGACTGGGGTTGCAACTTAAAATTCATGGGATCAGGGGCAAGATTCTGGATTGGATAGAAACGTGGCTTTCAGGACGCCAGCAAAGGGTTATATTGAATGGGTGCCAATCACAATGGAAGGAGGTTCTCAGTGGGGTTCCACAGGGCTCAGTCCTGGGCCCATTGCTTTTTATAATATTTGTGAATGCAATTGAGAACAGTATAGACAGCGAAGTCTTGAAATTTGCAGACGATCTAAAAGTTGTCAGGATTATTAGAGGAAAACATGATCAGGATGTTTTTCAATCAGATCTGGACAAGCTAGTTGAGTGGTCTGAAGCATGGCAGATGAAATTCAATTTGAGTAAATGTAAGATTATGCACGCTGGACGGGTTAGCAGTAAACATAGGTATGAAATGGGTGGGCAGAAAATGGAGCAGATTGAAAAGGAAAGAGATTTAGGTGTTGTGGTAAACAATAGACTATCAGCGTCAGACCAGGTTGTAGAAGCTAGGAAAAAGGCACTTAGAATGCTAGGGGCCATTAACAGAAATGTTTCCTACAAGAGTGAAAAGGTAATAACAAAACTGTATTGTGCATACGTTAGACCACATTTGGAGTATTGTGTACAAGCCTGGTCTCCAACATATGAGAAAGATTGCTGGTTGTTAGAAAGAGTTCAAAAAGGGCAACAAAAATGGTTAATTGTCTTGGTAGTTTACCTTATGAAGATAGATTAAAGAAATTGGGTATGTTTTCACTTAGATATAGAAGGCTAAGAGGAGATCTAATTGAAGTCTTCAAATTTGTAATAGTCAGCATTCTGGATATTTAAAGGGTATGTTTGAGTTCAATAGGGAAAATCGAGGTAGAGGTCATCAGCATAAACTCATTATGAAACAAAGTAGGACTAGGCTACGACAGTCATTTTTCAGTAGAAGGGTTGTAGGACATTGGAATATGCTACCAGGGGATGTCGCTGATGCAGTGACACATGCTTCCTTCAAAATTAGATTAGATAAATACTTTACAGAGAAGGGATTAGTTCATAAATACTTGTGGGATTAGCCTTCTTTTATCATCATCATCATCATCATCATCTTGTTTATTGCTTAAACGAGTCACTTAAAGAGAAAAACAAGGCAGAACTAGCACAAAAGCACAATTACTGTGCTTGGGTTTGAGCACTAGTTCTGAAATAGTTCCAGTCACAATTCAGTATTCACGACCGCCGCCACGAGCCGAAACAGCGCAAGCAGGTAGAGTAAGGTGCAGGTAGAGTAAGGTGATTTGAATGGGCGAGACTGGTGGAGGGGGGGGGGGGGGGTGGGGTGGGGTGCAACCTCGGATGGGCCCAAGAGGCTCTTTGTTGCACTTTTCTTTTATGTCTTTATGTCTTTATGACTGAAAAGACTCCAGCCAAATATATGAGTTTTTGGCGAAGGAATGCAGTGCTGGCGAAAGAATGTTGTGCTGGTTCTAGCCCGGGCAGAGGCTATACCATCAGCCAATCAGCTTGCAGCTGGTGCTAGCAAGCGATCGCCGGCCGCCGGTTGGCACATCTCCAATGCGAGTCTATCTTTACGAGACTACTTTCGAATCTGATTGGCTGAACCATTTTTTACATTCGTGTGACATCAGGACTCTGACTCAGAGTATGCATATAGTTTTGATAAACAATACAAATTTACGGCCCTCTGTCCTGGATCGGTGCGATATAAGGCCTTTTTTGACAATATAAAAATAAATTGTATTACAAAATATCATCAAATCGTGTTGGGTAAAAAATTTCCTAGGTGAACTATTTCCTTTAATAACATCACTGATATCAAACAATTATCATAGGGTTAATAAACAATCAATGGCATGCAAATTCAGATATTTCCATGTGACTGGAGATCGAATATTTGTCCTAAGAGGCTAAAAGCTGATACAATGCTGATATTGATGTAAGTAAAAGCTGATAAGTTGCGAGGATCAATGACCCACCAAATTGGAATGAACAGAAAACTCCACTCATAAGCATGGATACA
This sequence comes from Chirona hameri, assembly GCA_036785665.1. NCBI lineage: Eukaryota > Metazoa > Arthropoda > Thecostraca > Balanomorpha > Balanidae > Chirona > Chirona hameri. The sequence continues at coordinate 87,328 of JAXIVJ010000336.1, read as the reverse complement.
ACAGTTAACACTCACACAGAGATGAAAGGGAAATCTTCTGTATAACTGTCGATTTCCCTTACTTTTTAATATTTATCCAAAACACGTGGCAACAGGACTAAACCGCGAGGTCCCGCGAACGCGAGAGGATCTCTCTGTTTGCTGCTACTTTTGCACACGTGCTAAATTTGCGCCACATTCGCAGCTTCTGCGCGACTTCGTGATTTTCAGCATTGTTTAATAAATTTGTTGACAATAAAACTGTTCATGTAAACCAAACTTTACCCGTGCAGATCTCAAACACCAAGCAAGCACGTCAATTAGGGCCTGTTCCCATGGCGCCTCTAACTTCCTCCAAGTTGTTCCAACTTGCATTTGTCGTATACAGGGCAATAGGTCGTATCCTATTGCACAGACAGTTGCAAGTTGGAGCAACTTGGAGGAGGTTAGAGGAGGTTAGAGGCGCCACGGGAATAGGCCATAGTTCTTATAAGTAATCTTGAGTACACCCAGCCCCGGTCAATTTGCCTGGCAACACTTGCGTCGTGACGTCACCAATTCTACAGCGAGCCGACTTTAACATGTTAGGCTACGGGAAAAATACGGGACCCGGTGGTATTCGGGTCACAATTTCAAGCATTTCTGAAATAGTTAGTTTAGCAGATGATACATAAATGTGATGCCAAAGGCCTTGCCTGTTCATATCTGAGGTCGTTTTCGCAAAATGGAGTCAAATTATTGCCCAAGAAATGTTTTATGGAACCCTGCACGGCGCACGTCTTCCAATAGGGGTCCCCTTCAGCTTATCTGACGGTAATAGGCGTCAGATTTCGCCTTTATTGACGGTGCGTCAATACCGCCAATCAGCACACCCGCGGAAGCGGAGGTGCCATGCAGACATTTGTTATCATGGCAGCCACCGCGACTCAACTAATTCAACATCTGGCAAACATGGTTGATTTTTTAGTATGAACTATAATGTTTGAAATATTGAATGTCTGCCTCACTATTTTGAAACAATTCAAATCAAATGGAAATTTATTTTTGTATTATTTCACTCTTTGAGTTCAGTACGCCAGCATTTGTCTGTTTTTGTAAGAAAATAATTGATACATTTTGATGCACTGGGAGTAAACTAAAAACATGTGGTATAAACTCTAGAACCTAGTGAGGAAATGCTGACGTAGGAATGAGAAACTATGTCCTATGTTGTTCAGTGTATAGTGCCCTGATGTTCTATAGCCTTGAGCACACCGTCCAATTTAAACCTCCGTTTACATTAGCGATATTTTTACCAAGAATTACCTAGTTATTACAGTTATTCAGTTACCTTTAAGAGGCCTGTTCCTATTTTATTTACCGTGATTTTTACCAAGAAGCCGGCGCACTTTCAGATGCTAGCCAGCCCAGGGTATATTTCAAGGCCATAGATGGTATATTGGTATATTGAAGGGAGCCAGCCCAAGACCACGACACCGAGCCAGAAGAGGCTAGTGCCGATCATTTGGGTTATATTTAATTAAATTTAATTGCACTTATGACCATTTTGAACCCACCCAGAGAGGCTCAACATTTTGTTCTATATTATTAACATTAGATACAAGACAAAAATGTTTGACCAAAAAGCAATTTGAAAACGTCATTTCCATACCCTGGGCGACTACTTATAATCCTTACCTACCTTTCATACCCCATTATTAGAAATGTTTGTCCTATGAATGTAATTTGACCGCACAGTAAGATATATATGGATGCATTGGTTCTCAAAGCCAGATCTAATACAGCATAGTTCAAGTTCAAACTGCTGTCATAAGTCATTCATGCTCAGCACCTCAGGTTACCTCATTATCAGATGGTGTTTGTGTTGGGTTGGAAGTTGGAATCTTGAGATTACTATTTTTGTTGACCAGTATTATCAACATCATTAGGTGTCTTTCAGAGGAACCATGATAACTTGAACCTGAACATGGCAACTTGAGAACATTGTACTATAGGTATCATTTTCATTTTGCTGTATGAAAAAATAAATTGTCATTTTACCTTTTCTTCATAAGTCATGACTCATGAGAAAATGCAAAATCTTCATGACCTGTGAAGGTTGGTATTCTGAAAAAAAAAATTATTCTTGCAGTTTGAAAATGGATATTGGACGGTGCCCCAAAATTCACTTAAAATACCTATGTATTCAAGGTTGTACATTTTATGATGAGTAAAAGGTCAATTGACAATATTTGTTTCTTATACTAGGAACAATTTGTAATGAACATCCATCCTCTAACATTTTAGCTATATGTTATTTTCTGTATAACATCTGGAAGCCTTATTATTTTTATTTTACAGGTTGTGATGCTATATAAACAGCCTAGGCTATGTTATGATCAATATGCACACAACAAGAAAGCAGCCCTCTAAGGTCTCCATTGCAGCAGGAACTTGTGAAGAATCTGACAATGCTCTATGTCAGTCTTTGGTTGATGATGAGAGCAATATTGTCAACTGGCTGCATTTGTGTGCTGCCCATGGGCTCATCATCACATATGATTACTTTTTTGAAGAAGTGCTTCATAATATGCAAGTATCAACATGTGGGAAGATAAGGTAATGCCATTCAATGATTATTTTTCAATAATGTGGTGCAGAAACAATTACAGTAGATAACACATGACTGTGAGCCTGGAAATATGTACTTATAAATACATTATGACATGTATGGACATTCTGGTTAGCTTCGTCAGACTTCATTTCTGTCATTGCTTCATCCTTCAGACCTTCATTGTGATTGTGTTAGCCTGTGTGTATGTTCTTGTCTGGTGACGTCTGCAGCATGTTTCAGCCGCGATGATCTGGAGCGGTGGGTGCGCGGGTTCCGCCGTCGCTGGTCGACGCGGCTTCAGTCGGGTCCCGCCGGGCCGCTGCTGGCGGACGACCCCGCGCCCCGCTCGGCCGCCGTCTGGTACCGCACCGTGAGCGCCGCCATCGCCAACCGGTACCCTGCTGTACCGTTCGCCGAGCCAGAGCGGCTGCTCTACCTGGGCGAGATAAACGTCCACCTGGACGGGCACAGCGCGGCCGTGCGCGGGCTCCGCTCCGAAAACGAGGCGCTCAGGGCGTGCCGAGACAACGCTGCGTTCGTGCTGGCCGTGTCTGCGAGCGGCGAGCGCGCGCCACCGATGATGGTGACGCCGTCCGGAGGCCTGGTGCGGAGTGACCTGCTGTCCCAGGACGACTGTCTCCACCAGACCACCAGCAACGGTCAGTGGCCTGCAGTCAGCAGTGGCCTGCAGTCAGCAGTGGCCTGCGCCCTGCAGTCAGCAGCGGTCTGTGCCCTGCAGTCAGCAGTGGCCTGTGCCCTGCAGTCAGCAGTGGCCTGTGCCCTGCAGTCAGCAGTGGCCTGCTCCCTGCAGTCAGCAGCGGCCTACGCCCTGCAGTCAGCAGTGGCCTGCCCTGCAGTCAGCAGTGGCCTGCGCCCTGCAGTCAGCAGCGCCCTGCAGTCAGCAGTAGCCTGCGCCCTGCAGTCAGCAGTGGCCTGCGTCCTGCAGTCAGGCAGCACAGATGTCACCATCCTGTGGTCTGTTGTAGCCAGACACACTGGCCAGGCTACACAACTCTCATCTCAGTCATTCAGTCCGATCACACATCCCGGTTACCTGTATACAGGCACTGGTTGATGTGAAATAGCATCTAGATACACCATCATCTGGTGCAGCTGTTGCAATCGTTTGAGTCTGGTACAGATATTGTGATGTGACTGTGTGTTGTGTGCAGGTATTGTACCTGGTGAATGCCTTTGTTTGGTACAGGTACCGTGACGCGTTACTGTGGCAGGCACCGTGACGCGTACTGTGGCAGGTACCGTGATACGTTACTGTGACAGGTACCGTGACTCGTTACTGTGGCAGGCACCGTGACGCGTTACTGTGGCAGGTACCGTGACGCGTTACTGTGGAAGGTACCGTGACGCGTTACTGTGGCAGGTACCGTGAGTCGTTACTGTGACGCGTTACTGTGGCAGGTACCGTGACGCGTTACTGTGGCAGGTACCGTGACGCGTTACTGTGGCAGGTACCGTGACGCGTTACTGTGGCAGGTACCGTGACGCGTTACTGTGACGCGTTACTGTGGCAGGTACCGTGACGCGTTACTGTGGCAGGTACCGTGACGCGTTACTGTGACGCGTTACTGTGGCAGGTACCGTGACGCGTTACTGTGGCAGGTACCGTGACGCGTTACTGTGGCAGGTACCGTGACGCGTTACTGTGGCAGGTACCGTGACGCGTTACTGTGACTCGTTACTGTGGCAGGTACCGTGACGCCGGACGCGCTGCGGAGGTACATCATCGAGTCTCTGGAGCCGCACCTGACGTCGTGCCAGGTGCCGCGGCCGGTGCTGGTCTACGTCGACGGCCAGCACCACCGCGCCAGTCAGGCGCTCGGCCGCTTCTGTGTGGACGCCGGCCTGATTATGATCGGCCTGCCGCCCGGCGGCGCCGCGCGCAATCCGCTGCGGGGGGCGATCGCGGCGCTGCTGGCCGGCAACCTGGCGCGGATGGCCGACGGAGTACAGCTCGGTCGCCGGCCGGAGCCGGGAGGTGGCTGCTCGACCTCAGCGCGCGCTCTGCTTACCGGCTTCAGGGCGGCTACGAGACGCGCAACGCCCGAGAGCATCACTCATGCTTTCCAGTAAGGGGATGCGTGCAGTTGGATATAACCAGCCGTACAAACTATTGTTCTGTCTGTCTTGTTTGTATATGAGATCCGATGCAGGTAAAGGACTGTAATCTACAGAGGTGTTTTTGTGCGATTTTGAAGGGGAGTAACACCGGGTTGCTCTGAATGATTGTGTTCTGTTGGTGAGCTGTTTCCCATCAGCTGTCTGGGTTAAGTCCTTGTAACGTATTTCAGATACAGCAGCCTCTCTGTGATCTGATGGTGTATTCTTGGGCATTCCAGATATAATGAACTTACATTGTGTACCAAATGGACTATTTTGTCCAAAGTGTCGATTGTGCTGGATGCGGCTGTGTAGTTGAGCATGACTGGTTTCCGCGTCTATTTCCGTTCTTTCCTCCAGTCTTGATGTGTGGTGGCTGCGTGTCTCAGGTGGAGCGGCCTGTCCCCGTGGTCTGAGTCGATTATATCTGCCTGCGAATCGGGCCCGCCGGCCCCGGAGCTGGCGCGGGTGGTGCTGCCGCCGCCGTCGCCGCCGCCGCTGCCGGCACCGGTCGGCTTGTCAGTGGCGCCGACCGGCCTGGAGCTGGAGCCGGCCGTACGCCTCCTGCTGGACTCCAGTCGGCACCAGCCGCCGCCGCTGGAGCCGGCTGATCTGCCGCGCCCCGGCCCGGAGAGTGTCGCCTTCCTGGTCAATCAGCACAACACCGAGCAACTCCGCGCCAAACAACGCCCAGCGCTCGACACCGACGACGGCTGGATCTTCTGTTCCACGGTCACCCAAACCTACCTTCTCAATGAGACCGTCTTCGAGCGTGTGTTCAAGAACAAGGCGGATCGGTTCTGTGTGCGGGAGTCTGTGAAAAAGGAACTGGAGCCGAAACTCACGCCGAATGACACGATTGTGGAGGTGCAGCGGGTTCGAAGCACGTGGTGGAGCGCCGCCGGCTGCACGAGACGGCTCACCTTCATCAGCGCCAGCCACTCGCTGCACGTGTCGCCGCCGGCCGTGGCGCTCTACGAGTTCTGTCCTGAGAGTGACGAGACCGAGACGGTGTCCGACGCGCAGCCAAGCCGTGCGCAGCTGACGGCGGAGGATGATGAGACAGCTGAAGTGTCTGAGGGGGACCAGGGGACGCCCACAGCTGACGACCCGGCGTCGCTGCCGGTCGGCGTCCGTCCAGCCGAGTACACCACCCAGCCGATCCCGCCGAACGGCCTGCCTGCCGACCAACTGATCCGGTTTCTGCTGGACCCAAATCAGCACGGCCCTGCGCCGAACCGACCACCCAAGGTCAAGACGAGCAACACGGCGTATCTGGTAAACAATGAGGTGAACCGCGAGCGACGCTGGCGCGGGCTTTCGTGTCGCTACACAGACGCACCGGAGCAGTGGGAGGGCGGCAGCAGCAGGCCTGGCCAGATCCTGACATATCTCCTAGACGATACCGGCGCGAGGCAGGTCACTGGGGTCCGGGGGCGCTTCTCTGAGAGGGTGCTGCGGGGCGGCAGGTGGAGGACGGCCCCGCTGGAGCCGCCGCCGACCGGGGAGGAGACTGAGGTACAGCTGAGACAGGTGACCAGCCGCCAGCTGGAGGGTAGCCTCCGGCGACGGATATCCTGGGTAGACCGGTGCGACCCGCTGCCGGCGCGGCTGCCGGCGGTGGCGCTGTATGAGTACATAGACCAGAGTGAGGCCGGCGCCGGTCCCGGTCCGACTGCCGACGAGCAGGCAAAGGCGGAGCCGAGCACCGAGATCGAGGCTGGTTGGAATTCTGGAGCAGAGTCGGAGTCGGGGTCGGGGTCTGAGTCGGAGTCGGAGTCGGAGTCGGATGGAGGCGGAAAGCGGGCAAACTGTGCGCAGGAGCCGCTTGCTGGGAAGGCGGAAGGGTTGAAGCGCCAGCGACGGGAGAGTGAAGGGTAGGGCGGTCAGAACCAGCTGCCCTGCATGTGATATTTCAATCTCCCCTGCGTCACGCATGGTCATGGACTGCGTGTCAATGAGGGATGGTGATCAACTGTACAAAGCCAAACACCATTTGGCCCTTGACATAGTATTGAGACTGACTGTCCGACTGTAGATGTCGTTTTATTTAAGATAATAAAGAAAATTATGTCGCTGCATTGTCGGTCAGAGCCACTTGAACCGTTCAATGTTTATCCGAAGCTTTCAGTCATACCAATATACACCAAGCCGAGGAGCGAAGCCATATGATCACTGGCCGCGTGATAAGCATTAGGAATTATAGAAAAGGCATAAGGAAAGGAAGTTAACGTATTTCGGTTGCATTGAAACTGTCCGGCGTCAGTCCGCTCCTTTTCGAAAGTTAAAAGCAAACACTACTCTGAGGATGGGTGTTAATGCCCCCCCCCCCCCCCCCCCCCTGTAAACCGAGAACTGCTGTTTGTACGTAATCAAAGGCACTGCATAGCCAGGGGGCGGCGGGTGCCCCCCTCTAGAGGCCAGGAGGGCCCGACGAGACCGCGCGAAGCGCGGTATCAGGGGCTCTTTACCACGCGAAGCGTGGTCTTTAAGAGTTTAGAGCACTTCAGAGGCCCTTTAGGGCCACCAGGACCCTCTCTGAAAGACTAGAGGGCCCCTTGGACGTTCAAAAGAGCCCTGTGCATGTCAGAGGGGCCCTGGCCAGACCAAAAGGGCCCCTGAGCGGCGGGTCAGAGGGCCCCCTGAATACATCGAATGGGCCCATAGCCAGCACAGAGGCCCCTGGGCATGTCGGCAGGGCCCATAGCCAGCACAGAGGCCCCTGGGCATGTCGGCAGGGCGACAAAGCGACCAGCGCAGTCCCTTGCGAGGTCATAAGGGCCACTGGACAGACCAGAGGCCCCCTGAGAAGTTAAAAGGGCCCCTGTGCAGGTCAGAGGGGCCCCTGTGCAGGTCAGAGGGGCCCATGTGCAGGTCAGAGGGGCCCCTGTGCAGGTCAGAGGGGCCCCTGTACAGGTCAGAGGGGCCCCTGTGCAGATCAGAGGGGCCCCTGTGCAGGTCAGAGGGGCCCCTGTGCAGGTCAGAGGGGCCCCTGTGCAGGTCAGAGGGGCCCCTGTGCAGGTCAGAGGGGCCCCTGTGCAGGTCAGAGGGGCCCCTGTGCAGGTCAGAGGGGCCCCTGTGCAGGTCAGAGGGGCCCCTGTGCAGGTCAGAGGGGCCCCTGTGCAGGTCAGAGGGGCCCCTGTGCAGGTCAGAGGGGCCCCTGTGCAGGTCAGAGGGGCCCCTGTGCAGGTCAGAGGGGCCCCTGTGCAGGTCAGAGGGGCCCCTGTGCAGGTCAGAGGGGCCCCTGTGCAGGTCAGAGGGGCCCCTGTGCAGGTCAGAGGGGCCCCTGACTGCAGACGCCCTGCCACGAGGGCCCCTAGGTGGTCGGAAGGGCCCTGAACATGCCGAATGGACCCTAGTCGTCGGCGACTAGGGCCCCAGGTCAGGTCGAGTCCCTGCAGGCCCTCGCATGTCGACAGTCCCTTGCCAGGTCGAAAGGGCCCCTTAGAAGGCTGGAGGGCCTCTGGAGAGACCAGAGGGCACCTGTGCTGATCGGAGGGGCCCCTGACCAGACCGAAAGGACTCCTGGGCGGGTCAGAAGGGCTCCGGAACATGCCCAATTGGCCCCTAGCCAGCACGGAGGGGCCCCAGGGCAGGTCGGAGGGCCCCTGGAGCATGTCGGCAGGGCGACAAAGCAGCCAGCGCATTCCGACCAGAAGAGTCACTGGGCAGATCGGAGGGGCTCCTGGTCAAGTCAGAGGGGCCCCTGGCTAGACCGAAAGGGTCCCTGGGCCGGGCGGAAGGGCTCTTGAACATGCCGGATGAGTTCCTAGCCAGACTGGAGGGGCTCCTGGGCAGGTCGGAGGGGCCCCTGGCCCTGAGCATGTCGGCAGGGCGACAAAACAGCCAGTGCATTGCATATTGCAGTGCATATTGTAACACCCTTCGTTAGGGTGTTACAATATACCCGAAAGCTCCGCTTTTAATTTCAATAATCAGACTGGTTATTGATTTGACTCTGATTGAATCGATTGGAATCGTGCAATCAAAATCCCTTGAATCAAAGAAGAATCGATTCACCACCGGATTTTGGTATTCATGAATCATGATTGAATCAAAACCCGCATAGAAACAAGGCTGATTGAATCAAAAAGACTGTGCAATGCTATTTCAATGGTGAGTCAAACGTGATTTGATCAAAACATGTGATTCTTTTAATCGGAAAGAATCATTTCTCAAAATGGTTATCCATGAATCAAACGGCGACTGAATCATTCATATTCCAAAATGAATCATGATTGAATCCTTCCAAAAAAAGTTGAATCAATAACCAGTCTGAGAGTAAGCCCTCTTTGTATTTCACCCTCGCCACTGTTCCACATCATGTCTTTTCGCTTTGCAGATCCCAGATGAGTCCCTGACTACTGAACAGGTCGGAAGGGCGTTGAAAAGGACGGAGAGGCCCCTAGACGATCTGAAGGGACCCTGGGCCCAGACGCCCCAGAGGTCTATTTTTTCAGTAACTTGGTAGCGAACGTTGATGACAGATTTTTGTAAGTGAAGCGACAAATATTGGGCTTTGGGAAAGTTTATGCCGTTGTCGGAGGATCAGAACCGGCCGAACTGAGCAAGAGAATGGACCTTGTTCGTTACACTTGGTTGTGCGTCCCATTCTTTGTAAGCAAAAACAAAACAGTAAAGTCTTTAGAATACAAAAATGATGACTGGGCGAGAAAAAAAAATGTTTTTACATTTTTACATTTACATTTTGTACATTCTACATGCGAGGAAAATAGTCCCAAGCACAAGCAAATAAATGATCACGCAACACAAAATATTCTTCATAGATTTCACCCACAATACAACACAAGGTATGCTTGCAAGCAAAAATATCAACGAGTGGTTTTCTGAATCGTACAGACTGAATGGCATAATCATGCATAGCAGCCGCTTTTCTTTGGGGCGATCCAGGGCCTATTTTAACATGTTAACTGGGGGGGGGGGGCAAATGCCCCCCCCAGTGAGCCGTTTTGCCCCCCCCCCCCCCCCAGTCAAAAAATGTTGCCCACCCTGATTTCAGTATTTCCATGTCATTTTTCGCTTGATAGGTATTAAATTAAAATAAAATATGTTTACCTGGTGATAAATGTATACAAATCCAATGAAAATGTCATGATATTCCTAAGTTTTAGTATTTCTCAGCCCAAATAAGTATCTTTACATTATTTCCGGAATATCTTGAATTTCAATATCCTTTGAACATCACCCATTGCCGGCAGAGTGGGGGAGAGGGGGTGTTGTTGGATCAGGAACGTCGCCACACAATTTGGAGTGGGTGGGGGCAACTGCTGAGCTGATTGTGTTCAAATTTGGAGTGTGGTTAGGGATCTCTCAGCCGCCACATTCTCACAAGTCAGGACTCAGGGTTGGTGTGGATGATGTGCCTCTGTTCGCAGTGAAGAAGTGTTTCCCCGTCATAGGTCCTCACTTACTCCATCTCATAAACTACTCCATAGTCACTGAGGTGTTCCCCACTGCATGGAAAATCGCGCGTGTTGTCCCCATTTACAAGTCCGGCGACCGAGCCAATGTTAACAATTTTCGGCCAATCTCGATTCTGTCAGTTCTGTCGAAAATTGCTGGAAAGGTTGTATCGCTCCAACTCGTACGATACCTGATCGATAACCACGTGCTCTCTCCAATGCAGTATGCATACCGGCCCAACCACTGTACAGAGGACGCCGTGCTCAACGTTGTCAAATGGATCAGTCATACCATCGACAGAGGCCACGTCGCGTCGCTAACAACAATTGACCTCAGTAAAGCGTTCGACAGCGTCGATCATGGCGTCCTCCTCACAAAACTTGGATGGTGTGGTATCCAGTCGACAGGCTGGTTCCAGAGTTACCTCAGCGAGCGGAGGCAGACTGTGACAGGCGGCTCCTCCATTCTTCCGCTCACCCACGGAGTGGCCCAGGGATCCATCGTCAGACCCATCCTCTTCCTCATATTCATCAACGATCTGTCCTCCTTCCTCCTCCACGGCCGTCTCCTATCCTATGCTGATGATACCCAACTCCTGGACCACTCCCTCCCTGACTCCAACGGCCTATCCGACCTCAAGACGTGGGTCGAGGAGTCTATCCAATGCCTTCAAAACTGGTTCCAAGCTAACAGCCTAAAAATGAATCCGGACAAGACTGACTTTGCTCTCATTGGTACAAAATCCTCCCTCAAAATGGCAAAAAATTTCAGCATCAACGTCTCTGGCTCGACCGTCACCCCATCCCCTACCATCAAAGTGTTGAGAGTCCTCCTCGACCAGCACCTCAACTGGGATCCTCATGTATCCATGGTGGTACGGAGGTGCAATGCAATCACCGCATCTCTGTATAAAATCCGCCATCACCTCACTCCTGACGTCCTTAAACTCCTCGTCCAAACACACGTTTTTCCTCATATCCTTTACTGCTTGTCCGCCTGGGGAGGGGCTGCCCAGTGTCGTCTGCATCGCGTTCAGAAGTCCCTGAACTTTGCCGCTCGGCTCGTCACCGGCGTGCGACGTAGAGAACACATCTCGCCAGCTCTCACGTCTCTCGGGTGGGAGAGAGTAGAGGTACTGGTCGTCCGACACGACTGTACCAACGTCCACAAAGCCCTGACCAGTCGACAGTGCCCTAAGGCGCTGCGAAACATGTTCGCCAAGCGGGCTGACGTATCGGCCAGGAGCACAAGGGCTGCCGACGCCGGAGACCTTCATCTTCCGAAATGTAGAATGGCTCAGACCCAGAAGGGTTTCTCGTACCGAGCAGTCGGCACGTGGAATGCGCTGCCATCAACCGTGAAAGCTGCTCCGTCCAGGTGCGAATTTGTAGCCGCATTGGCAATAACCGAATGAGTGACGTGAGCGAGTGCCTCCAAATAGTGCCTATGCAAACTGTATTGTGTCGTGTAAAACAAATGTCCTTACCACATGTACTGTACAGGAGCCGTAATAGCCACGTTGTGGATGGTTTCCTAAATAAATGACGACGGGGTGCTTCTGCACGTGCGCACGTGTGCACCACGTATTTGTATCTCAGAAACTACTTCCCTGATCGAGTTGAATTTCACCATACATTTCCTTTGCGTTCGCTCGTTCATCGCCAACTACGGCGCCTTACTGGTTCGGTAAAAACAGTTATGGAAGAAAAATGACGAATGACCTCAGGGTGAATATATTTTACATCGTGGAGGTCACAGGATACAAATACCACATGGATCTTTGCATTGGCGGATCCAGAACGGGTGGTTGGGGGGGGGGGGGATTCCAAAAAGTGTCACACAATTATGAAAACGCATCGGATTTGGCTTGCTTATGCATTGATAGCTGATTTAAACCCGCGCCGTGCCGGGGGGGGGGGGGGGCGTTTAGACCCCCCCCCCCCCACAGGTGTTTCAAGGATAGCGGAAAAACGGCGGCGCGCAGCGCCACCGTTTTTAGCATAGCTGTTCAAAACATCAATTGTCCACATTATGTTAAAAAATACCTCGGTTCATCTCAGGTCAGGTCACCAGACCAAGTCACGTGACCCCAGCTCCAAAAAAAGCTTGTGGTCACACCATAGCCACAGTTTTTGGCCCATAGACATCGTACTTACAGGATTTTATAAAGTCCTAGGTACCTACAATTCGTTTATCTCGGATGTTTGATATCAGTGACCTAAGATCGGGTCAATTTCGTGACCTACCCATTATAAGTCAATGGGGAAATATTCAAATGCTTCCTATTCTGAGGATACACACGATATCAGCCCAATTCCTTCTAGATCATGTTACCATAGGACATTCTTGAAGACCCAGGTGCAGTTTTCGTTCAGTGACCCCTACAGGGTCAGCCGAGGTCATCCGAGGTCACCAACACTTTTGTGTCAATAACTCTCGACAAAAATAAAGATAGATAAGTGAAACTGCCACCAATGTGTTTGTCTCGTCGAGGCACGTCTCCCAATGTCCAGCATGACCTAATTGGGTCACCGCTTGACCTTGGCCTGAGGTAAAATATCTAAGTTGACCTAACCTGGTCACCATGAATATGATTCGAAGTGCCTTGACGAGACAAACACGATGACGTCAAAATTATTTCCTTATCATATTCAGGCAAAAAGTAATTTGTGAAAACTCGTTTGCTAAAAAATAGTTTTGTTTACATTTGATGAGCTCTGGAGCCTAAGCTATTGATCTGAGCTGAAATCTGAGGACACGTGGCGATCCGTGTCGATTGAATGTTTCAAGAGCTTTCCATTGTTTGTTTTTTTCGTTTGTTCCTAGCTAGCATAGTTCCTGTGATATCTGGAGGTTTCTGGAGTGAAGTCCTAAAAATGGAAAATTTGAACTTTGATGACCTCTGGTGACCTCAATATTGACCTGTTAAGAAAATGCCAAAATAGCTTCAAAATGCTTTTGGACAAGCTTTCGAACGATGTTTTCGGGCTTGGTCTACGTCCCATAGGAGCCGAGTTCGGGGGGAGGCGTCGAAACGCCCCCCCCCCCCCTGATCTCGAAAACCACGCAACGTAACAAGCAAAACACGGTGTTAGATAGGTCGAGACAAGATCTATGGAAAGTATATCGGTATTTTTTTAGGTCAGGTCAGTATTGAGGTCACCAGAGGTGATCAAAGGTCAGATTTTACAGTTTTAGGACTTCGCTCCAGAAATCCCCAGATATCACATGAACTATGATAGCTAGGAACAAACGGAAAAGTAATGGAAAGCTCTTGAAAAATTCAATCGACAGGGTGTCCGCAGATTTTAGCTCAGGTCAATAGTTTAGGCTCCAGAGGTCATCAAATGTCAAAAATTCTATTTTTTGGCAAAACTATTTTTCACAAATAACTTTTTACCTAATAAAGATAACGCATTACGTTTGACGCCATCATGTTTGTCTCGTCAAGGCGCTTTGAATCATGTTAATGTTGACTAGGTTAGGTCAACTGAGAAATTTGATCACAGGTCAAGGTCAAGTGGTGACCCAATTATATCATGTTGCATATTGGGGGACGTGTCTCGACGAGACAAACACATTGGTACCGTTTTCACTTCTCTATCGTCATTATGTCGATAGTTATTGACAAAACAGTGTTGGCGGTCACGAAATTGACCTGACCTTAGGTCACCGATATAAAAAAAAAATCCGAAATAAATAAATTGTAAGTATCTATCATCTTATCAAATCCTGCAAGATTGAAACCGATCGGCCTAAAACTGTGGCTGCGGTACTACCGCAAACGTTTTGGAGGTGGGGTCATCACCTGACCAGGTCTGGTGACCTGACCTGAGATGATCCGAGATCAAGAATTTGATATAATGCGGGTAGTTCATTTCCGAACAGGTATGCAAAAAACGGCGGCGTGCAGCGCCGCCATTTTTGCGCTATCTGCGAAAAACCGGATGGGTGGGTGGATTTCGCCCCCCCCCTCCCTCCCCGTCCAGGGCGCGTGTTAAAGGGAGTGTGCCTATGGTTTTGGAATGTCAAAAATATTTTTCATACGGTAAGTAGCTGTTGGTTTGATTGTTGTATATGATGAAATTCACATCTGGAGCCCCTTTAGTTGAATTTTCACTTATATTGTTTTTTGTTTATTTTTGTTTCGATATCTATTAAACGATCGCCACTATGGTGATGTTATGTAAAACGGCGCACATAAGACAATACAATTACGGTCACATCATGCAAGATAGAAAGACGAGTTTTGCACAGCACGTTGTTGCCACTGGGAACTTTATTATGTGGAAGTTTCGTAGCTCTAAATTGATATCTTCTTCAAAAAATGCCCATCGGCCATCATCGAAATGGGCCACCATCGGAAAACATGAATGGCCGTCCAGTTTCTGTTCGGCTGCTGCTATCAGCGTGCACGAGCTGTTTTGTTGAATTGCTATTGGCCGGCGCTAACAATATGCTAGCAGTTGAACCGATAGTTGCAGTGCTTCTAGTAGCGGAAGCCCTCTGGAGTCTACCCGATAACTTTTTGCTCCCAAGCAAATTCCTGGAGTCTTTGAATATCTCAGCAACTAGGGTGAATCTGGAGAAATGAAGTAATGGTTCAATTCAGAAAATTGTGTTCTATAGACCAGTGTCAATAACCCCAACTAAGCGATGTGAGTAGGCACACTCCCTTTAAAGCTAACTTTCCTTAGTCAAAGTTGCTGAGATTTTCTTCTATATCAGGACATGTGTCAATCTTGCGCCGATTTCAGGCGGTTTTGGGGGGGGGGGGGGCAATGGCCCATTTTGCCCAACCCTAGATCCGCCACTGGATCTTTGTATTTTGCAAAAGATGCGGGACTCTGAGGAAAATTGGGCAAATTTGGCCATTTCCTGTGGATTTATATGCATTTTCATGTTTCCCCAATGACTTATAATTTGGAAGTCACAAAATAGACTTCACCTTAGGTCACCGATATAAAAATCATCCGAAAGAGCAGAATTGTAGGTGTTTGTAACCTGCTTAAATCCTGTGAGTATTCAACTGATCGGTCAAACAATGTGCTACGGCGGCACGACCTCACATTTTTTGGAGGTGGGATCACTAGACTTGACTTAGTGACGTGACCTGAGGCGACCCGAGGTAAACAAATTAACAGGATTTTGGCAATTGATAGGCAAGCAGTTGTATCAAAAATGGCGGCGCGAAATGGCGTCGTTTTCCACTATTTCCAAAACAAATCTAAGGGGATGGCATCCGCCGCCACTGGCGGATCCAGGGGCAGACATCAGGGGCAACCCCCCCCCCCCCCCACACAAGAATCTGGGGGGGGGGGGCATCATGCAATACAAGTATCCCCCCCCCCCCTCCTGCGCGTTCCCTGCACTGACCGTGAAAAACAATGATCTTAGGAGAAAACTTCATGAAAACGAAGTTTTTTTCTTTTCTCAAGTGATTGAATTTGAAGTTTGTATATATCCCTTGTTTTCAAAGATAGACAAAACAGCACACCTGATGCAATTCATGCAGCCCCGGTGACACGCGCCCCCGCTGGGAGGGGGGGGGGGGGAATTTGCCCCCTCCCGTATTTTCTCAATAACTTTAAAACTGTGATAGATATTAACGTGAAACTTGCAGTACCTTATACTGCACCAATTATAAGTCTTCTCACTAAATTGCAATGAAATTTATGTAGTATTTTGGGAGATAATAACGTTTTAATGACGTCATGTCATGCCATTTTTGGTGGAAAAACAATGAATGTTGGGAAAACCGTAAAAATAGAGTTTCAAAGCAAATTGCAAATAAAAAAACGTCAAAAGAAAGGAAATTACATTTTCTTCCAAATGGCTGTCTCGGATTTGTGATTTTTTGGGTTTTTTGACCCCCCCAATTTTTTTTTCTATCGGAAAAATGTCCACAAAATCAATTTTTGTGAATTCGAAAAGTGAATTTTTTAAGCTCGAATACCAAAATCAAGTGATTGGCCCAAATCCGCGGAGGAAAAAAATGGGGTACCTTTTGCCACAAAAAGGTGCCCCCAAAAATGGGGATACCTTTTTGCCCCCCCCCCCCTCCAGTGGTTTTCCCTTAAAATAGGCCCTGGGGCGATCGGTTTTTTCGCTGCCGGTATGCGTATTTCGGTTTCCCGCATTCTAATTGTCACCGGGTAGCGTAAAACTGAACATAAGTCAATCAAAACATAAGTCAATCAAAAATATAGAATATTGCTTTGAAATTTGGCTTGGGCATCGTCCATACTTGGTTCTCCAATATATATTCCGGTTTTTAATATATTTAAGAAGAGCAAAAATGTGATTGTGTGGAAAATTCCCACATTTTTTTCTCTTCTCAAATATATTCAAAAACCGGAAGATATATTGGAGAACCAAGTATAGACCAAAACCGAATTTCAAAGCAATATCTATATTTTGGATTGACCTGTGGTATTTTACGCTAGCCGGTGGCAATTAGAATGAGGGAAACCGCGCAACAGGCCAGCCCGGTAGCGGGCCCATTGACTTACGTTATTAGCGAGTGGTAGCAAGCGTGTATCGAAGGTGAGTGTCGCATGAAAGCTTTTTCGAAAATAACTCGCGTATTTACTAACCGATTGCAATGCAACTTTCAGTACCCTACTTTTGAACAATTTGACAGATACTCTCAACTTTTGTTAAGTTCTATCCCCCCATGGCCCGTGATCTATGACCTGTTTCTCAAGGTCATGCCAGGCGCAACTGGCGTCCCGTAGTATCGGTGCTTGTAACTTGTGCAGTTTCCGAGTGTTAGCTGCTCAGTCAGGAGCATATGCACAGGTGCCAACAGGTGACATATATGGTTTCCACTGATATTGTGACCTCAGTTGACCTTTTCAGAGGTCAACCGAGGTCACTGCCCGCCGATGACCGGATATGATTTGTTTGCCCTAAGGCAGTTTCTAGGACATTTTGTGACGCTGATATCAAATTTGGCATCCATTTAACATTGTTATATGTTCCACTGGAGTCGTGCATTTTCACAGTTCAACCGAGGCCACTGCATATGTCATAAGGTCATGTTCAGCATTTTGACTGTTTCCCTTATATTGTTGATCTAAAACCTCTGATAACCTGAGATGACCTTTTTGGAATCTCGTAGTTTCTAGGACATTTTGTGATGCTGATTTCAAATTTGGCATCCATTGTGCTTCAATCGGCTTCGCTCGTGAAACGCCCATCCAGGCGTCTAACTGAAAGTATTTTGCTTGATAATGTGGTGACAATCCTTACCGGGGAGTTTTCATCGTGCGACAGAAATTGCCCTAGATTCGTCGTGAGCGACAAATCTCGCCATTTATAGACCTCTGCCTGGGCCTTTCAACAGTAAGAATGCAGTTGTCCAGGGAATAAAACGCAAAGGTCAAAATCAAGGTCAAAGGACGGGGAACTGAAAAGTGGCAGAAGTTACTGCTCCATTTATATTTTTTACCAAAATATAGCTCAGGAAAAGTCGTAGCTGCACATCGAAAATCAAATTAATCGAGGTCCAACTTCAAGGTCAAAATCAAGGTCAAAGGACGGGGAACTGAAAAAGTGGCAGAAGTTACTGGTCTATTTACTTTTTTTTTCTCAAACCAAAATGTATTTTAGGAAACGTAGCCGCACATCGAAAATCAAATTAATCGAGGTCCAACTTCAATGTCAAAGGATGGAGACCTGAACAAGTGGCAGAAGTTACTGCTCGATTTTGATTTATTTAAAACCAAAATGTAGCTCAGAAAAAGTTGTAGCCGCACATCGAAAATCAAATTAATCGAGGTCTAATTTCAAAGTCAAAATCAAGGTCAAAGGACGGGGAACTGAAAAAGTAACAAAATCCAAATCGAGCAGTAACTTCTGCCACTTTTTCAGTTCCCCGTCCTTTGACCTTGATTTTGACCTTGAAGTTGGAACTCGATTAATGTGATTTTCGATGTGCGGCTACAACTTTTCCTGAACTACATTTTGGTTAAAAAATCAAAATCGAGCAGTAACTTCTGCCACTTTTTCAGTTCTCCGTCCTTTGACCTTGATTTTGACCTTGAAGATGGACCTCGATTAATTTGATTTTTTATGTGCGGCTACAACTTTTCCTGAGCTAAATTTTGGTTTAAAAAAAATAAAAATCGAGCAGTAACTTATGCCACTTTTTCAGTTCCCTGTCCTTTGACCTTGAAGTTGGGTCTCGATTGATTTGATTTTCGATGTGCGGCTACAAATTTCCCTGAGCTACATTTTGGTAAAAACAAAATCAAAATCGAGCAGTAACTTCTGCCACTTTTTCAGTTCCCCGTCCTTTGACCTTGATTTTGACTTTGAAGTTGGACCTCGATTAATTTGATTTTCGATGTGCGGCTACAACTTTTCCTGAGCTACATTTTGGTTAAAAAAAATCAAAATCGAGCAGTAAATTCTGCCACTTTTTCAGTTCCCCGTCCTTTGACCTTGATTTTGACCTTCAAGTTGGACCTCGATTAATTTGATTTTCGATGTGCGGCTACTGTTTCCTTGAGTTACATTTTGGTTTTTAAAAAAATCGAGCAGTGACTTCCTGTGACCTTGATTTTAACCTTGAAGGACACGTGCTATAGAAAATCAAACATCATATTCAGGTTTCTCGTGATCAAATTGATCATATATGTCATTGTGGGAGAAATCGGAGGTCGTCGCTAAATAAGTCGCCAGCTTCACGGACATCTTTTTCAGTTCCCCGTCCTTTGACCTTGATTTTGACCATGAAGATTAGCCTCGATTAATTTGATTTTCGGTGTGCGGCTACAACTTTTCCTGCGCTACATTTTGGTAAAAAAAAATAAAGCAGTAATTTCTGGCACTTTTTCAGTTCGCCTTTGACCTTGATTTTGACCTTGAAGTTGGACCTCGATTATTTTTTGTATTTTCGATGTGCGGCTACGACTTTTCCTGAGCTACATTTTGGTAAAAAAATCAAAATCAAGCAGTAATTTCTGGCCAGCACTTTTTCAGTTCCCCGTTCTTTGACCTTGATTTTGACCTTGAAGTTGGACCTCGATTAATTTGATTTCAATGTGCGGCTACAACTTTTCCTATGCTGCATTTGGGTAAAAAAATCAAAATCGAGCAATAACTTCCCTTTGACCTTAATTTTGACCTTGAAGTTGGACCCCGATCAATTTGATTTTCGATGTGCGGCTACAACTTTTCCTGAGCTACATTTTTGTTGAAAATTAATCAAAATCCACCGGTAACTTCCTTTGACCTTGCTTTTGACCTTGAAGTTAGACCCCCATCAATTTGATTTTCAATTTGCGGCTACAATTTTTCCTGACCTACATTTTGGTTAAAAAAAATCAAATCGAGTGGTAACTTCTGGCACTTTTTCAGTTCCACGTCTTTTGACCTTGATTTTGACCTCGAAGGACACGTGCTATAGAAAACAAACATCAGATTCGTGTTCCTCGTTGTCTAATTGATCATATATGTCATTTTGGGAGAAATCGGAGGTCGTCGCTAAATAAGTCTCTAAATAAGTCGCCAACATCACGGAAATTGTTGATTGTTCATAAAAGTTTGGCACATATTCGCAAAAGATAGAGTACAGGAAACAAATTGCATACCTTCATGATAAATAACAATGCGTAGGGGGCGCAGCCAGACCTTCGGCAAGAGGGGGGGGGGGGGGTGGGTTCACGGCATCCCCAGAGGGCCCCTCGGTCAAAGCCCCCCTCCCCCAACAAAAAAAAACGAAATGGTATCTCCTCGGATTTAGGCCCCTATATTTTGCAGAGGTCCTAAATTATCGCAAAAAAAAACGTCGGACAGACCCATGTTGAACAGACCCCATGCGTAGATTGACTGATAGGTACGTAGTCTGATACAAAATACTGATACTGATACTTTGGCACCATATGAAGTATTAACACGCGAACCGACGTGGGGTGCGGATATCCGCCCACCTGGGGTTTTCGTAGATATTGGGAAAACGGCGGTGTGTAGCGCCACCAAAGCTCTTTGGGCATCAAATATCCACATTTTGTGTAATTTTGTATCTCGAGTCATCTCAGGTCAGGTCAACAGGTCATGTTAAGTGACCCCACCTCCAAAGAAGTTTTTGAAAGTTAAGTGACCCCACTTCCAAGCAAGTTTTTGAAAGTCGTGTCAAAGCCAAAGTGATTGACCGAGCGGTTTCAAACTCAGGACTTAATTAGGCCATAAGTACCTACAATTCGTTTATCTTGGATTTTTAATATCGGTGACCTAAGGTCAGATCCAGGGGCGCAGATAGACCTTCGTCAAGGGGGGGGGGGGGGGGGGGGGGGCACAGCATCCCGAGGGGCCCCTCTTATCAAAACCAGCCCCCCCCCCCAAACCCCCAAAAATGGCGTGAAATGGTATATCCTCGGATTTGGGCCACTAAATAGTCGCAACAAAAAACGTCGGACAGGCCCATGTCGAACAGAACCTATGCGTAGATTGACTGAATAAAAACAAAATGCGGCAACTGATCCCTGTTGGCACCATGATGTGAAGTAAAGGGACATTGCCACCTCGCAGGCCAATATGGAGTTTTTGGTGTGTATCGGTGGATTAAGCATGTCCGATTTCACCTGCAAAATTGTATTCCCGAAACTCCCCCCATTAGATCAAAAAATACATTTGCACCACTCATGCTTGCCAAGCATTCGTAAAATTGGAGTTGCCACATCACTATTTAGAATCACTTCTTTGCGGACTGTTATTTTCTTTTGAATGTTGCAAACTCAAGATCACCATTCCGTCAGTGCACTTTAAAATTAAAAAGAGTATGCAGTTAATTATATTTTCAACAACCTTAGCCTCTTTCATAATAACAGCAAGAATTGCTATGGCTCGACTTTGGGACCGTAGGAGTTATGTGACCTATACCAGTCCTGTTCACGGGGTCTGCGGCCGCCGCGGCTCCCGCGGCCAGGAGGCGGAGCTTAATTTGAACAACTTTGAACACTTTTGCGGCCGCTGGTGGCGTCCCATAAATGACACGTGTAGCGTTCGCAACGAATAGGCAATTTCATGAAAACCATCAATGCTTTTCAAAACCACTCAACTACATGAATATCTTCGAGTCACTACGAGTTGTCATTTTTGGTCAAACAACCGCCAGTGAGCCGCGATATCAACAAAACAGTACGCAACCTTTGTCAGACGCGCACCATTTATGTCGAAGTTCTATTGCGGCTGCTCCCGAGCAACCGCAGGAGCCGCAGAACGGAGAGCCTCTCCTCCCGGATCTGCTCTTTCGTGATTGACTGACGATTAAGCCCCGCCCTCTTGGCCGCGGGAGCCGTGGCGGCCGCAGACCCCGTGAACAGGCCTCTTATAACAGATAGACTTTTCAAGGTCAAGTCTCGGCGAATTCGTACGCATCGGCTTTGGGCGGGCGCCAATACCACAGCCAAACTGGATGAGAGCGGCCATCATGAATACTGAGCACAGCTGGCACCAACGTTTTTGAGTCAGAAATAAATACAAAATGCTTTGCCGATACACTGCTTTAGGTGCTGCATGAGCAAGTTTGAGCTTGAGCATACATGATTGTTGATCCCCACCATTCATTTAAGTTGCTTTTTAGAAATCCTCCGGAGGTGGCAATATCCGCACACCGACTTGGGGGGGGGGGGGGGGATATCCGTCCCCTGAGGTTTTCGTAAATATTGGAAAACGTCGACACGCAGCGCCGCCAAACTTGGCGTAACTCTTTGGAGAACAATCACCCAAATTGTGTGCCATTTTATATCTAGTCATCTCAGGTCAGGTCCACAAGTCACGTTAATTAAAGGAAATAGTTAACCTTCAACATGGGGTTTTTAACTGAAATAGCAGTTTTGTAGCCCGTGTTGAGAAATCCCTATCTGCAACTGTTCTTGTCTGAAAAGACTCTCAAGCGGAAGATAGTTGACTTTTTGGCGAAGAAATGCAGCGCATATATGATATACCGTACCATCTGAAAGTGCCAGCACTGCACGGAGCATGCGCAGACCAATAACGCACACCATAAACTTAATAATTTACGACCTTCTGTCCTGAATTGGCGCGATGTAGGACCATTTTTGAAAAGAAAAAAAGAAACTGTATTAAAAAATATAATAAAATAATGTTCTGATAAATTTTCCGAAGGTGAACTATTTCCTTTAAAGGGAAATAATGACCTTTATCCACAAAAATGGAGTTAGCACTTGAAATCGCCAGACGAGACCAAAATATATTGTAAATTCATCACATTTTGCATGAAAACTTTCCTACCGAAAGATATTTCAAGTTAAAGTTGATAAGCGTTCCACACTTTTAACGACCGGTACTTGCAAGTACTTTTGGTCCTCATCAAACTGCGGGCTTTTCCCGTATTGTTTTTTTACGCAATGGAGTGGAAAATATATTGTGCGTTCTGCTTGTTGTGATTATATGCCCGGCGATCTTCTAAAACTAACAGCGATTGGAAAAAGTGGCAATAAAATCGGAAGCTCATCGATGCACATCAACATAGTTAGTGGTTGCGACCCACAATTTTTGAAAATCGATTCATTTGTTTTCAACATTAGGAGTATTGTATAATTTGTATGTGGCTGTATATAACACTATGCTTTATATTATCATGAAAAATAATAATTTTTCCCCAAAAAACTAACAAACAATAACACAAAACTGGAAATTAAATCGGAAGCTCATCGATGCTCATCGACGGCGACCTATTTAGCGTCGGCGATTTGTTTACAAAGTCATTGTCATGCTTCTCGGCGCACTTAACCATTGTGGCGAGTTGTTCCTGATTAGTATACCCAAGTCCCGTAGCAGGCTTTGTTAATGACGTCACTGGTGCCATTTTTTTATATAATAAATTTAGTCCGAATGTTTTTGTATGGATGGATTTCCGAGGTCAGAATCCACGCTAAGCATAGCTTGTTGCGCAGGTCCTGACCTCACCACCCGATCGCGCAATTCCTGTTGGCCGGCAGAATTTAGAGACGAAAGTTGTACGTGCCCGACATACCTGGACACGGTCCGCCCCGCTCACTGACGTCACCTGACCTTGATTGCGACCGCTGCCACCGGCCGCAGGCCACCCCAGTCAGGAGCAAATAGCGAGCGCCGAAGCGACTCGAACCCGGGCTGCCAGTACCGGGATAGGTCAGAAGTCCAGCGCTCTACCACTGAGCTACAGGGGCGGACTCGTGTAGTGTAGCATTGCAAAATATATCTGATTTTGAGTTGAAAGCTAATTAAAGACTTATTCAAATGATTGTTTTTAAGTTTGAATTTTCTTATTAATCATTATTAAAGGTATTTTATCACTGTATTTCATAGTAGTTGACACTTCAGAAACTTGTGACGTAATAATATTGTATCCAATATGCATTTCCCTCACCTTTTGCTATTGTGGCGCAGTGCCGAGTGCTTTGCGAATACTAGCTTGCCTGGGGTTCAATTCATTCCGCAATTATTTTATTCGAGTTGGTATAGTTTGCATGTTGTTGTTATTCATGACTTATACTGATAGTCAGTCATGCATCACGGATGCTTCACGGATTGCTTCACGGATCAGAGCGCTGCTCG
This sequence comes from Chirona hameri, assembly GCA_036785665.1. Lineage (NCBI taxonomy): Eukaryota > Metazoa > Arthropoda > Thecostraca > Balanomorpha > Balanidae > Chirona > Chirona hameri. The sequence goes on along the minus strand of JAXIVJ010000336.1, from coordinate 63,645 downwards.
AACGCACGCTAGTAGCGCTAGTAGCGCTTTCGTTCTCCATGGCAACCAGGCGTGAGCCAATGAAAAGCCAGAACGTATTCCCTTTCTGGCTTTTGATTGGCTGACGCCTGGTTGCCATGGAGAATGAAAGCGCTTCTACCGTGTGTCCGAGCAGCGCTCAGTTTGATCGGAAACGTCACAGAGCCTCCGAAAATGCCGCACTCGATGTAAACAATGGTAGGGAAGGACGCATTTGTCAATGACCTTCATGAAGTACACAAGGTACTTGTTTTATATTTTTTTCCAAACTTACAACTTTAAATTTGGGAATAATTTTATTTTATTCTTAAATTTAAATAGAATAATTTTAAAACCATAACGGTAGCCTAAGAAATTGTTGCTAACAAAATAAAAAGGTCATTATTTCCCTTTGAAGGGACACTCCCCCCTTCCCAAAAGTTGCCAAATGTACGCGGCTTGTGGTGCAAAATATGAAGTAATTGCTGCCGAACACGATTACGACATGTGTTTCTCTCAAACAGTGCTCAATTTCATAACAAGTTACGTTTTAATATTTGGGTTCATGACGTCATATTGAGCTCTAGAGAGCTATACAGAAATCATTTACGCTGCCAAAGTATGGCACAATTATTTCGAGACAATTCTGGCGCTTTGAATACAAAACAAGCCAATTACCAAACCATTTGAAACACGCAAATATCTCCAAGTCTAACCTTAAAACAAGTCGACTATCATCACCATTTGGTAAAGGGAGGTGACGTCATCGGCTTTAGACCCCTATTTAAATACACGTGGGGTTTATTCGTTACAATTGTCAAGACCAAGCTCGAATTTATTTTTGATTATACCTATGTGGTTGTTTTAACTGCTACCATACTTAATTTCAATGCAAATTCAACAACATGGCTACCTCAACTCAAAACTAATGTTAAGGTGGCAGTGTCCCTTTAAGTGATCCCACCTCCAAGCAAGTTTTTGAAAGTTTGTGGTTGTGCCAAAGTGATCGACCGAGCGGTTTGAAACTCACAGGATTAATTTAGGCCATAGCCCATAAGTACCTACAATTCTTATATCTCGAATTTGTAATATCGGTGACCTAAGGTCAATTCGATTTAGTAAGCTTCCATTATAAGTAAATGGAGAAAATGAAAACACGTAGAAATCCACAGAAAACACTTACATTTGACCAGTTTTCACCAGCTACCTACACCATTCTTGTGCCAAATGCAAAGATCCAAGTCACATTTTGTTATGTGACCTCTACGAGGTCAACTCAGATGACCCAAGAGGTTACGTGTTTTTTCTTCAATAACTCTTTGCCAAATGAAGGTAGAGTAATGGAGTTATCAACATTGTGTTTCGCTCGTCGAGACACGTTGATTGATGTAAAATTTGAACTTGATCTGACCTTGACCTGAGCACAGGACAGGGCAATTTTCCAATATGACCTAACTAAGTCATGATCATCCGATATACCATTCGATGCGTCTCGACAGAGAAACAATGGTGAAAACTGTAAGTATCACTTTATCATGGGTATCTCAAAAGTTATTCCTTAAAAACAATTCCGCGATTTTAAGAATGTTTCACGTTCGATGGCCTTCCCTGAGCTAGCTATTGACACGAGATCAAATCTGATGAAGCCTGAGTGACAACTAATGAAATTATCTTTCGCACTGGCAGATCCAGCCTCTCTCCGTAGGGGGGGGGGGGGGGGGGCATCTTTTTGTGGCAAAAAGGTACCCCCATTTTTTCTCCGCGGATTTGGGCCGGTCGCCTTATTTTGGTTTTCGAGCTATAGCTCGAAAACTTTTTCTTATAAGAATAAAAAAGTTTCTTATAAGAAGATTTCTTATAAGAAATTCACTTTTCAAATTCACAACAAAAATAAAAATAAAACAGTTTTTCCTATTTTGGAGGGTCAAAAACACAAAATTTCGAATATTCGAGATGGCCATTTTGAAGAGAATTTCATTTTTTCCTCTTTTGCCGTTTTATTTGCAATTTGCTTCGAAACTCTATTTTCTACGATTGGTCAAGCATTTATCGTTTTTTCGCCAAAAATAGCATGCCATGGCATCATTAAAACGTCATTATTTCCCACAATACTACATCAATTTAATTGGAATTTAGGTGAGAAGGCATAGCATTTATGCAGCATAGGGTACTGCAAGTTTGACGTTGATATCTATCATAGTTTCCAAGTTATTGAGAAAATCCGGGAGGGGGGCTAATTCTGCCTCCCCCGGTGGGTGTGGGTTAAAGGAAATAGTTCACCTTCAACATTAGTTTTAAACTGAGATAGCAGTTTTGTAGCCCGTGTTGGGAAACCCCTATCTGCAAGTTTGCTTGACTGAAAAGACTCTCCAGCCGAATATATTTGAGTTTTTGGCGAAGGAATGCGATGCTGGCGAAAGAATGTTGTACTGGTTTTAGCCCGGGCAGAAGCTATACCATCAGCCAATCAGCTTGCAGCTGGTGCTAGCAAGCGAACGCCGGCCGCCGGTTGGCAAATTTCCAATGCGAGTCTATCTTTACGCGACTACTTTCAAATCTGATTGGCTGAACCATTTTTTACATTCGCGTGACGTCAGGACTCTGACTCAGAAAGTATGCATATAGTTTTGATAAACAATAAAAATGTACGGCCTTCTGCCCTGAATCGGCGCGATAAAAGGCCATTTTTGACAATATAAGAAGAAATTGTATTAAAAAATATAATCAAATCGTGTTGGGTAAAAAATTTCCAAGGTGAACTATTTCCTTTAAAAATGGTATATCCTTGTTTTTGGGCCACTATATTTTGCCGGGCCCCTAAATAGTCGCAACAAAAAACGTCGGACCGGTCCATGTCGAACAGAACCTATAATGCGTAGATAATAGATTGACTGATAAGTTCTTAGTCTGATAATACAAAATGTTGGCACCATGATGTGAAGTATTAACACGCGCACCGACTTAAAGGAAATAGTTCACCTTGGGATTTTTTTACCAAACACGATTTGGTTATATTTTTTAATACAATTTCTTTTTATATTGTCAAAAATGGCCTTATATCGCGCCAATTCAGGACAGAAGGCCGTACATTTGTATTGTTTATCAAAACTATATGCATACTCTCTGAGTCAGAGTACTGACGTCACGCAAATGTAAAAAATGGTTCAGCCAATCAGATTAGAAAGTAGTCGCGTAAGGATGGACTGGCATTGGAGATGTGCCAACCGGCGGCCGGCGGTTCGCTTTCTAGCACCAGCTGCAAGCTGATTGGCTGATGGTATAGCCTCTGCCCGGGCTAGAACTGTAAGGTTATAAATTGCTACCCAGTTCTGAGCCAGCGAATAGAGATGACGGGAGTACGTTAGCATCAGCGGGAGCGGCCGCGGTACAGGATACGGCCGTGCGTTCACGCAGGGCCATGCTGAAAACTGGCCGACTTTCGCTGGTCGCTTTCTCCGACGCCCGGAGTCTGAAAAGCGAAAGGTGCGGACCTGGGGAAGTGCGTGGTGTAGCCGCTAGGGGTGCCCCGCCCCACCTGTGAGCTGAGCTCAGGACGGTAGGAGAGAGAGACGAGGCATTTCTCGTGGCGGCCTCGTCGGGGCGACATATTCAGCTTTCTTGTCCCTATCAAAATTAACGCTGCGACACTAAGTCCAGAGTTCTTTCGAAGTATAAAGGTCAGTCGGTGCGGAGCGCCGTGATCTTAGCTACGCTCTGGAGTCCCTCATTAAAATGTCAATGGGCAAGGTGCGGTCTGAGCGTAGACGGGTGTGGTGCAGCGCGTATGGTGTGAATTGGGTGCGACAGTGGATTGTGAGTGTGGTAGTACCGGAGAGGCGGTAAGGTGGTGAGGATTCGCTGTGACGGCATGGAAAGTGGGTGTGAAAGCTGGAGATGCGGTAATGTGGCGAGTTGTTTGTGAACGAGTGTGGACACCTGTGAATGTATATGTGCATAATGAGGGTGTGTGGATGTCGGAAGCGTGACAAGGTGGTGTGTTGTTTTTGTAGGTGCAAGTATGGAAATCTGTGAATGTATGTGTGTGGAGCCCCAATATAGAGTTGAGGAGAATGAGATATTTCCCCGGGAAACGAGGAATGCCAAACTGATCCACAGTGAACGCTGAACGACTTGTACGGGCTGCTAGTTTAATACACCCGGGTGGCAGGCGGGGCATGTTAACGTAATGGGTATTAATGTTACGGAGGGACGGGATGCTGGAGGCTATGCATGGCCGACAGCTAACCGGGTTCTCGTACATAAAAATGGTGCATCGGCCGGGAATACCACTTTCTTTACCTTTGGGGCTATTGTTTCCGCTGGGCTTGAACTTTCTACGATCTCCGTAAATGATATTGTCCTGGCTGGGCCGGAGTCTGCGGGGAGTCAACTCCGTAATCGTCGGTCTGTTGGCTCCGCCGGCAGGCTTGAACTTTCCGCGTCCGCCGTAAGAGGCATTGTAATCCTGGATGGGCCGGAGTCTGCGGTGAGTCAATTTTGTCGAGTTGCGGTGGGATAATGCTAATGTTAATTAACGTTAATCTTCCGTAATCGTCGGTCTGTTGTCTCGCTGGCAGACTTGAACTTTCCGCGTCCGCCGTAACAGGCTTTGTCCTGGATGGGCCGGAGTCTGCGGGGAGTCAAATTTGGCCGAGTTGCGGGGGGATAATGTTTATGTTCTCGTTCTTTAATCTGCCGTAACCATCGGGCTGTTGGCTCCGCCAGCTAGGCTTGAACTTTCCGCGTCGGCCGTAAGAGGTTTTGTCATCCTGGGTGGTCTGGAGTTTCAGGGAATCAATTTTGGCCAAGGTTAAGTGTTTATAAACGGTCTCCTTTCTTGTATTTCGATTCAATATCTTGTGTAAATTCGTATAAACATATTTCGTCTCGTGCACGCGTGGATCAGTTTGATAAATGTTGGGGAGGGGGGGACAATTTGCAGCCGCTATAAATATACTCGTCGCGTTGTCGCAGACCGGATCTGGAGAAGGACCGGGCAGACGGCATTCTGGTGCGTTCCGCGTGCGCGATGTGGTGAACAAAGTGAAGTGAAGTGAGCGTGTGAGCAACGGATCGAAGAGTGGTGAGTGAATGAGTGATCAAAAGTGCGAGATATAGTGAGTACGAATCCGTGCGCCGAGTTGTCTGGTAGCCGCTATGTAAGAGTTTAATTTTGCTGGTAATTGCTTGGGTACAAGATAATAGGTATCACTATTATTATTGAGATTTAAATTGGATTAATGGTCAATGAATTGGATTGGGTCGCATTGAGCACGTTTGTTTTGAGTTTCGTTTAAATTTATGGAATGCTGATAAATTATTTTGCATCGCTTTCCTGACAAGTGTACGTACGCCTCTGAACGTAATTTAAATGAATGGTTTGTAAAATTATTAATCACATTCCTTTGGCCTTTTGTCGTGGTCGAATTATTTTGGCATTGTCTAAAAGTGCCGGCAATTAATCTGACATGGTTATGACTGTTAATTTAGTCCGATCTGAGGTTGTTGAGTGTCATACCTGCACCTGCTCACAATATGTGACCGTCACACATATTACGTCACGCAGACACCAGCCAAGTTTGCCGGTAACCTATGTTCAGGCAAGTCAGTGCCCTCAAGCCACAGTTCGACGTGGATTGTTGATTTATTACTATCGGGAGTATTGATTTCAGTCGCTTTGTGATTCTAAGATTGCTGATAAAATGTGGTACCTCGGATGCCAGTCCGGCATGGCTGTGCACGTGCAGTGTGCTTTTAATTTATCACATTTGATAAATTGTTCAAAGTGAAAGCTCAAACGTAAATGAATTTAATAATTCATATCAGTTTTGGTACTCATTATTGGCATAGTGCATATGTAATATTGCAAAGGAACTAGGTTTAACGTTAAAGTGAAGTGTGAACAGGAAATGCCTTTGTCGAACATCCAGAATTCAGCATTGCCATAGTTTGAATTCTGAATTAAAGGAAATAGTTCACCTTCAACATGGGTTTTTAACTGAAATAGCAGTTTTGTAGCCCGTGTTGAGAAATCCTTATATGGAACTTTTCTTGGCTGAAAAGACTCTCCAGCCGAAGATATTTGACTTTTTGGCGAAGGAATACGGCGCATATATGATGTACCGTACCGTCTGAAAATGCCAGCACT